>JANHZT010002219.1:121293-142425 GCA_032468215.1 Stegonotus admiraltiensis | reverse complement strand
CAAAGCATCATAGTTTAATATTAGATATAGAATCATATGAATCATATCAGGATCACTGTGAGGAATATTTAAAAATGTGATGGGCAAAAAATGTGATGGAGCATTCAGACTTGCTCCAAGCTAGACTTCAACTAAGCAGGTGGGATGAGTTGAAGTCGGTGACTCTTGAGGAAGTAGACAGTGTTCTCCTTCCTATAAACTTGGCCACTTATCTGTTAATCCCTCCTGGGTTATTAAGGCAGCAAGGGAAATAATTTATAGTTGGTTCATGCTGAGGTATTAGCCTGTCAGAGACAGTGGGTGGATATTCAGCTTTAAAGTAGGCAGTGATGGTGCCACCTACTCAAGATGTTGATGTTAGAACCAAAAGTCTTGGACAACTATTATCCTGTCACCAATCTACTCCTATGGTTGAATGGAACCTGCAGAGAATCCTGAAGGAAGTAGATTTTTAGATGCATTTGAGTCAGGTTTTGGGCCAAGGATAGCTTCATTCATGCTTATTGATGACCTGTGGCAGAGTTGGGATAGAGATAATCCATCCTCATGATGGATGATAAGTCCTTGATATCTCAGTGGTTTTTGATACCATCTAACCACAGTATCCTTCTGGACCAGCTGCAAGTGTTGGGAATTGGGGGAACTGTTTTGCAGTTATTTTTCTCCTTTCCTTTGTGAATAGTTCCAGTGGGTGTTGGATAGATTGTTTCCTAAGCCCCTCCTCTGTGGGGTATGAAAGAGATCAGTACTATTTCCCCTCCTGTTTATCATCTATATGAAACCACTGAATAAGGAGGTCATTCACCTTATTGATACATTAAATATTGATGATAATGCTCATCAATCAATTAAATCCAAAGAAAGAATGAAAAGAAGCCCTTCTGTGGATATTTTCAAAACCCAAAGGCAAGTTCAGAAATGTTAAAGTATGGGACAGTAAAACAAAATTCTGTTTGACAGGGAAAGACATTTCTGTAAAATTAGAAGATAGATTTCAGTATAGTATTAGTTAATAATATGTTGTATAAAAATGGTATTTTAGACTTAAGTAAAACAAAATACCTGTAAATTTTGGTACGCAAGAATAAAGTACCTACAGTATCTCTTGTTAATCTGAACCTTAACTATTCAGTTTCATGACTTTGTCTCCAAGAAATGGTAAAATAGAAATAAATTGAAATAAGGGGTTAAATGCAACAGTTCTGAAATTATCTTACACTAATTTCTATATAGCATCAATTATTTTTCACAGTGGGCAGAAATGCACCATTACGAAACACCATTACGAAACAACTTGTTTTATGCATTGATATTTATTTCTTGTAAAGAAGAGTTTAACAGAAGACTTGTATAATTCTGACATGCTGACTAATACAAGCTCATCCAGATCTCTGTAATGTCTCTAAGCAATTCAGATGCAGATATTCTCATTAATTTTTTTCCTGAGGACTAGTGTTATGATGCATAATGATATACATCCCCAAGCAGTGTTCAGTAACGTTAGCCTTCATTTGCTGAGGTCAGAGCTTCCTGACTTTTTAAAAGCAAAATGGCTGTGTGAAGTATTTATTTTTGCTTGTTCCAAATCTCTCATTATTCAACTTTATTGGATGTCCCTGGCACATTTTAGAAGCCCTTACTCCCATTTCTTTCAAATTGAATCAGGAATAAAGTTTGTAAAGTGTGAATTGTTTCTTAGGGAAGGCAGACTTTTCTATTACTAGCCAACCCTATGGATCCTTCTGCCTCCCCTCCTCCACCTCCAAGATTTGGAGGGCCCTACCTTCCTATCTGAGCAATGAAGCCCACACTTTTTTGCACATGCCTTTGGGGATTAGCGCTGCTGATTTTCTCTCATTTTAGTTTCTATGGTGATGATCTTAATTCTTATTCCGAATTACTAATTTCACTGTGCTTATTTTACATTATTGTATGCCATGTGGAATCTAGTGAGCCAGTAGGATAGAAATCAGTATAATAAAAAACAAATAAAAACCAGTTTAGATGTTATTTTTGACTTCTTGCTGTTCTGGTAATTTAATATCTCTCATAAATTTAGCCACGTCACAATTCATCCTAATTCCATTGCAAATAAGCATTTGAGCCTGCTGTTTCTCCATTTTACATATCGGCTATTGATGTGGAATGCTTTCTCTTTTCTATAATGGGTTATTGTTTTATATAGTCCATATTTTTGAAAATTGCCTGGACTTCATTTTTTTGAAAATGAAAAGTGAAGTATCAATCTGTAGCAAATAGTACCTAACCCAGTACAAAATCTACTGATCTATTTATATTGATAGATATAATCCAGTTGTATATAACATGCTTTCCAAAATGAAAGGAAGAAACATGAAACGCTTTGCAGTGAAATAATTAGATTGATTTTGTGTTTAAGGTTTGAAAAGGAAAAGGAGTTTAGATTTTTGCTGTATTTTGCTCCACTTTCTCTTTTGAAACTTTGAGCCAATGTGATATACTCTTGCTGTGCTTTGTAGCCTGGCAGTCAGTTAAAAGAAGGTCAATAATGTTTGAGGCTATTCTCCTAGTCAAGTAGGAATGAAAATTGATCAGAGTTGGTGCTGTTTTCACATTGGAACAAATAGGTCTCCGCAGTACCTAAGCTTTTTCCCTGTTTGGAGGAGAATAGGGAAATCTACTGCAAAGGCTAACAAGCAACTGTTGGAAGAGAGGGTGCTGAAAGAATTACTTAACTTTCAGGACTAAAGATAAATGTGCAGATAAACTCTTAGAATTATCTGCTTATGTGCTGGGAAATAGAGCAAGACTAAACAATTGATTTCAAATATTATGCTGAGCAACCAGGAAATGTTTTCTACTGTAGGACCCAAAGGGCAATTGCTGGTATGGTTGCAGAAGGCCTGTTTCTCCTTCCCAGTATCCGTTTGAACGTGGTACATTTCCAGTTGCCATTTCTGAATGTTTAATCCAGGTGATGAAGCAAGTAGTCTTTGCCATTCGTTCGCTATGGAATTTTACAGGTTTAAGGACAGCATACAGATTTCGGCAGCATGAGTTTGAAGTCTTTTGGATGAAATGTTTATTTATACATTCCAATAATTGTGCACTTCTCTACTACATAATATAGGTAGTCCTTGATTCGCAGCCATTCATTTGGTGACTTTCCAAAATTACAACAGCACTGAGGGAAAAAAAAAAGAAGACTCATGACCAGTCCTCATACTTGTAACCATCACAGCAGCTCCACAGTCACATGATCAAAATTCAGGCACTTGGCAACCAGCATGTATTTACAATGGTTGCAGCATCCCAGGGTTATGTGATCCCCATTTGCAATCTTTCCAGCCAGTTTCTGACAAGCAGAGTAAATGGGGGAGCCTGGATTCTCTTAACCATGTGATTCACTTAACTGCAATGATTTGTTCATTTATTTTAGGAAAATGTATATGGCTGCCCAACTCACTCTCAGTAACAGCTTACAAGGATAAAACCCCACTGCAGGTAGTTTTTGACTTACAACAATTCATTTAGTGACTGTTCAAATATACAACGTCACTGAAAAAAGTGACGTATGGCCATTTTTCACACTTACGACCTTTGTAGCATCCCCAGGATCATGTGATCAAAATTCAGATGCTTGGCAACTGGTTCATACTTATGACTGTTGCTGTGTCCTGGGGTCACATGATTACCTTTTGCAACCTTTTCACAAGCAAAATCAATGGGGAAGACAGATTCACTTAACAACCATGTCACTAACTTATCAAATGCAGTGATTCACTTAACAACTGTGGCAAGAAAGGTTGTAAAATGGGGCAAAACTCTCTTAACAGATATCTCACAACAACAGAAATGTTGGACTCAATTGTGGTCATAAGTCGAAGAATACCTGTACAAAAAACAGTGACAACAATCAGTAACTTAGCTACAGTAATAAAAAAGGTCAAAAAATTGGACAAGATTAATTAATAACCGCCTTGGTTAGCAATAGATATCCTGGTCTCAATAATGTTCATAAGTATAGGAGTTCCTCTACAAGTCATCTTATTCTTGCTGACAGTCAGAAGAAAGGAAGACCAAATGTCCATCCCATTTTATTTATTTATTGTGATACACAATCTTTGGAGTCAAGCATCAGTGGAACAATGTTTTGCTTTCTGCCTGATTGATGTCTGTTAGGATTACTCACATTGGTTCTAGATCAGATGTGGCTCACCACGCATGCGGCCCTAGACAGTAATGTGGCCCCACAAGTTCTAAACTTTTAACATAGATACCTACGCACACTATATTATATAATTTACATACAGCCCAAGACAATTACTCTTCACTCAGTGTGGCCCAGAGAAGCCAAAAGGTTGGACACACCGGTTCTAGATGATGCTGATAGATGGTTATAAGGACAAGTTTGGAACAATGTTGTTGACTACTCAAGGAACTACTGTAAGGAGGGCAGTATTTAATTCCATTTAATTGCTGCTGTTTGCTGCTTTAAATCTTTTGCTTTTGTTGCTTTTAAATTTCTTGTGTTTTGTTATTCTGATTTGTGGGTAATCAGCCCTACATCTGATTACTTAGGTTAGTATTATTATGGTTTGGATTCATATGATACCTTCCTGCGGGTGTGAAGGCTAACCTTTGAACCAGTCAATATTTATGTTTTATCTGATTGTATCCCAGCATCTTAAACGAGTGGAAATCCTCACCTTGACCCTGACTCTTGTGACTTTTTGCTGCCTGTAGAGATAGGTTATTCCTGTAATTTTAAGAGCAGCACATTTTTGCAATCAGCTACAAGCAGATGGAGCTTTTAGGATTCAAAGTGGGGGCAGGCAGCTAGGCAGAGGACAACATGTGTTAGCTTTCAGAATGTGTGTCAGAGCTTCACAAAAGCTAAGAACACTTTACCAAATATGGGCCTGTTTATTTTTAACTAAAACACAAGGAATAGATGGCTTAAGGGAGCTGGTAATAGTATTTACAGATGTGCCGTCCAAGACCGCTGCTGTTAGTCTACCTAGCAAAATTAGATTAAAAGCCTGGTCTGTGGTAATGGCTGGTTTAAAGCTGATTCCTTAAGTCAGCTTCCCAGTAAACAAACATTCATATAATACCATGTGTTAAGCTCACATGAACTCTTAAGTTCATATAACTTTCCATTGTTTAAAACATACCTCAGTTGGTTTAACTTTCCTAGCATGATGATAAATATACAAAAAGATTCACCTTTAAGCTGTTATTAAAGGCACAGATGCAACATCAGTAATACCGTCCTGGCTAGAGATTATAGGAGCGGGAGTCCAACAAATCTGGCAAAGATCAAGTTGATGGGAGACTGGTGTATTCTGACAGGCAGTGATTCTCCAAGGTCTCAGGTCCAAATCTTATCTATCTCTGTGACCTAACATTCTCCTTTCTCCCATTTTACCTCAGTTGGAAATGCTGCAGATCAAGGAGCAAAAGAGTTCTATTACTGAGCAATAGCTTCACATTGAAGTGGACAGTACATCTTACTACACATAAGGCTGCCTTATTGAGTTTAGGAATAACATTTTATGAAGTGCCACTGTTAAAGTCACTCCATTGGGCAGCACCAAGGTGTAAATGAGTGGAATCTGCATTCTGCAACAACCCAAGGCTATTTGATCCCTACCCCATTTTCTGCCTTTCTTTCTGAGCAGAGTCTCCTAAAGAACACTCTTAGTTATCTGGTATTTTTCTTGTCTATAATCCAGGAGTAGGCAGATCAGGTAAATTTGCATATTTTGGCCTGCCATGACTTACCTATTTCCAGACTGAAGAGAAGAAAAACTGGTGAAATTGGATGTATACCATAAGAGTTACATGGGGGGGGGAGGGAGTATGTGTGCATTTTTAAATATATCTTTCCACTAAAGTGCATGCAACATTCAAATCTTCCATGCCACGTTGCCTGGGCAACATGAAACTTAATTGTTCCCTTGTCATTCAGCAGCAATGCCTTCAACATGCGCTTTTTTATTTTAAAAACTTTGTGATTAAATTGAGCCTTAGGTTATAAATTTGTATATATTAAGGAGGCAAAATATCTCCATCCCTCTTACACTATGTCAGTCACATAAAACTATTTTTTTTAAAAATATGTTTACATACAGTTTCCTGTATTTCCCTCATCCCTACCTCTAAACTGTGTATTGGATTATTTATAATATGCATGACAAATTTGGCAAAATACGAGTCTGAAAATGAATACTGCCATTTAACAGAGAGCTAAGAAGTCAATGGTACAACACTGAATATTTCATCTAGGATGTTACTAATATGTGATAATTGTTAAAGCAAATCTCTCATAGATTAGCATTATGTCCTAATTAATTTTGTTCTGTTCTACAAGGCTTTTTATCAATACAGCAATAACATGATGCCACCAATTATTGCATTACATTGTTGGGAACCATTCTCTTGGAAATCTTAGGATCAATTGTGCAAGAATCTTTTACAATGGGTTTTTATTTCTCTTATTAAGTCTAGTTTGTGAAATCAGTGTTATTATTAGACATATTTTTATCTTTAATATCTTCACTGTAGGCATATAACTTTCTTTTCTATTGATCACTTATTTGCATAGCAAGAAAAAGCTTTAAATGTCAAAACTATTTTTCTATTTGTTACGTATTAAAAGCAAAGTTCCTTCCTTCCTTCCTTCCTTCCTTCCTCAACTTACATGATACTTTACATCTGATAATATATTGCTGGCTAGAATTATATTTACTGAAACAGTTTTACAGCAGTATTTATTATTTTGATTATAATTAGTTGCCTGATTATTAAAGAATCATAGATTGATGATGTTTTTTGGGTGAGAGCCAGTTTGATGTAGTGGTTAAAGCCCTGGCTTAGGAGTTGGATGACTTGAGTTCAATTTTTAGTCATAGAACCCAACTGGGTGCTTCCGACCAGTCATTTTCCCTCAGGTCTATGAAGAAGGCAATGGCAAACCACTTGTGAAAATGTTACCTTAGAAAACAGCAGGGTCGTCAAGAGCTAAGACTGAATCTTAAGAAAAAAAAAGAAAAAATCATTAGATTGAAAAAAGACTAGCTCAATGAATAAGTCAAACAATATGTGTAATCTTCTGATGTAAAATACATTGCACAGTCTATTAAAGATGCATTATTTGTTACTTTGCTAGGAAAGATAGCTCTTTTACTATGTTTAAAATGATTTTCTTGAATCTCCTATGCTTTATAGTTTTCATGACTATAGAAAACAAAATACTTTTTCTTTAATTTCTTTTCAGATTTTCCTTGCTAAATCTGAATAATTCCCATCCATTTCTAAAATAGTTTGCACCTTTTTCTATGTACCTACCATTTATATTATCCAATTCCACATCATACAGTTTAATTGTAGGTTGTAACATACATGGCCCAGCAGGAAGTAATGCCTTATTCTTAGTTTATGACGCTGCCTGTTAGCTGACACCTGAAGCACTTCTTTCATAAAGCACAGGAAACTGTTCCTTGTTTCTCTGTGGATGTGCACCTGATGAGCAAGATAAAGCCTTGTGCAAAGCATCTTAATTGGAGTAGGTCATCCTTTGTTGCAATCGGGACAAAAAACAAAACAAAATCCAGAACCGAAGCAATGGAATACCTTTTCTTAGCACCTACTAAAAATAGTCAGCAATTGAGTTTTGCAGAACTTTTCTTGTGGTTCCATATTCAGAGCGATAAGCAGAGCAGCACAAATTTTACTTCAGGGTACAAAATGCAGCTTGCAACTGTAACAGTCTGAAGAAGAATCACAAGAAATATATTAGACAGAATACAATTTGGATAGTTCTTTTTAGAGCACCTGATCTCTTGTAAATTGCTACAATATGTGGGACTTTCCAGTTTAGAAAATAAGAGCCCTTCAAAAATATCTGATGAATTGTAATTTTCAATGGGACAGAAGAGAAAAATATTCATTATATTGGGAGAAATCATGCCAGACCTGGCTGACAATAGTACCACAATCAAGGAATATCTCATTGGAGAGCCATATTGCATTGTTTCCAGGTAAGTTTGCATACCATTTGCAGCTAGACTTCGAAAGGGAAATTTGTTTTCCGTTAAGAAGGAAGGTCAGATTCAAATTACGATTTTTCAATCCCTTGAAGCAGTTAAACATGTTTTACTATGACCAATGTAGAATGTGGTTTGAGGATGGCAACTCCTACGTCCCTCTTTGTCTTCTCAGAAGAAAAAGCAATACACTCACTTGACCTTGGGATAAATAAAGACTACCATGATTTAAACTTCCCAGGGGCTTTGTAGAGACTCCAGGACAGGAAACACCTTTTACCCTGCAGCCAAGGGCACTTTGAGATGCTCTTTTAAGGGTGTGGATTTTCCTTCAGCTTTTCTGGAAGCTCCTGCCTTCCTTCCCCTCCCTCCCCAATTTTCCCCTTTGTGTGATCACCCTGGGCATCCTGTTCTTGTATGAGGAGCAGGGGAAAGAAAACAATTGCTTTGAGCCTTTAGGCTGTGTGGGTGGCCTGTTAGCTCTGCAGCAGAATTGAGGACACCATGTCCGCCTATCCCTTCTAAACAAATATCTCTTATTATGGGAAGTGGATTTGCTCTAACAGAGTTATAGTAATTCTTATTAATATTATCTCATTATTGGCTTTCAGACAGCCAGATCTCAAGACAAAGGAATACCAATGATCTTTAACCTCTTAGCTCATCTTGTGAAACTCAAGCTAATGTTTTTGGGCCAAATTTTTATGTACCTTAAACACCACTACTGTTTCTGTCTAGGGAACTATGAATTTCGATTCTTAGTGGGATCTTTCTTTTTTCTAATTTAGAAAAGATGATGATGATGATGTAATGTCACCTTTACTTTGTATAAATCATGATGGTATGCACATCTTTCCTCCTCTTATTTTCCCTGCAACTACAACACTGTGGTATGACTTGGCTGAGAGAGAGACCAGTCCAGCTGGTTTCCATGCCTAAGAGAAGATTAGAATTTACAATCTCCCAGTTTCTGAACTGGTATTTTAATTACTACACCAAACTGGCTTGATGGTGGATGGTGGTCCCCTATGGACTGTCTAATTCATGAATGTATATTAATGGCTTGTTTGTGGTTTCTTGATTCCTAGTTTTTATGTTCTAGTCAAGTTTTGAAATTAATCTACAAACATTTGCAATAAGAATAACCATATGAGGGAGATGTATTGGCTGAAGAGGTTTTTTTTTTTGCTCATCTTCAAGATAGACATATTTCTGACTTATTCTAGCTAACACAAACCATAGCTTATCATGATGCATAAAATCAGCCATATATAAAATCTATAACTACTTTATCATGCTAATAATAAAGCCCATTGGTTAATTGGTTGGTGGATGTAATTATCTCCTTTCCCCCATATTTTGAAGACTTTAATAATAGTGGACAATTCTAGAAACTATGTGGAAAGTCAGTTTTATAACACATTAAACATGACAATATTTGACATTAAATAAACATTAAAATTAAGCACAATAAAAGAACTAAATAATATAGGCAAAGATGATAACAGCTTCAAAGAATTAATAAGAGAGAGGTATGTTGAAAGAGTTGGAAAAGGCCATTGTTACATTTCCAAGAAGCCGTTGTCAGGGTTCCAACTAACGAACCCAAGTTATCAGGACTCTGAGGTGAGACACTTCCTCTATTGTAGGGGTGTCAAACTTGCGGCGTCACGGCAGCGTCAAGTGACATCGGGACTTTTTCCCCCTTTGCTAAACTGGACGGGGGCAGGGCTAGCACTTGATGCATCTGGCCCATGGGCCGTGAGTTTGACACCCCTGCTCTATTGGGTACTTCTTTATTGGGCAAATCATATCAGCACACTTGGCTGAAAACCAAGTCTGAATTTTTAATTATGCTTCAGCATAATTAAAATCAGCAATAACCCCTTCCCCCCAGAGTCACGTTGGCCAATTAGATTAATTGGTGGGCTCCTCAGGCACTCTTCTCCTTTTCCCTCCATCACCTGAGAAAAGACCTTGGTTGTCGTCAGAAGGTTCAGTGTTGTGTCTAGTAGTGCATTCCAGCCTCCTCCTCCCCCCGCCCCATACAGTGTGGCAACGATGAACCAGTAAATTGGCCCCTAGCAACTTCAGTTCAACATTGGCAGCAGTTAGAAAACTATCTAATGTTTGTATCAGGTTTATATCAGTGTTTCATCGTGCTTTCTATGAAAGTGATTAGTCTGTAGATTTACACATCTCATTATAAAATGCAATAATGTTCATTGGCAGCAGTATGTATTCCAGTTCCTTAGAATTATAGAGTGAGAAGGCTGTTAGGCTGATCCAGGCAGGAATTCAATTTAAAATATCCCACATAGGGGACTGTTTGGCTTCCCTTAAGCTCATCCAATGAAGGAGAATCAACTAGCTTCCTGGGCATATGGTTCCATTGCTGAAATGCTTTTACTATTACAAGTATTGTCTCCTAATACTCTGTTAAAATCTTCCTCCTTATAATATATCCATTATTCTATGTCTCATATTTTGGAATAAAAAAGTCAGATCTTGAATATTCTATATAACATCTTCTCAGGTATGTACAGAGTGTTATTAAATTCACTTTCAATTGTCTTTTCTCAAAACTTAATACATCCAGACCAAAGCCATTATGGTACATAGTTTATAGTCTCCAGTTATTACAATTGCCCTTCTCTCTCTGTTCCAATTTCTCAGAATCTTTCAAGTATCATGCTCAGAACTGGACACAGTCCTTAAGTTGGGAGTCTAAACAAAGCAGAATGGAGTGAAATGATTACTTCCTGTCTTTTGATGCAGCCTAAAAGTTCATTTGCCTTCTTTGCAATCTCATGACATAGAGAGTTCATATTCAATTTACAGTTAACTACTATTCTAGTATCTCTTTTGCAAAATGCTATTAACAAGCCAAATATTATTAATCCTGTATCATTGCTTTTGTTTTTTGTTTCCTAAGTAAAGAACTTTGCATTTCTCTCTATTAGCTTTTACTTCTAGTACATTTCCTCCAGTGGATTTTACTTTTGCTTTCCAGGACTTTTATCTATTTTATCCAATGTTTTATCATCTGCAAACCTGATATACATTCCTTCTGTCTTTTTATCCAAATCATTAATTAAAAAATGCTGAATACAAGACCAAGGACATTGGGGCACTCCACTTTATTTTTTGTCAATATTCACTTCTGATTCTTTATAACCTCTTGAATGTGATTTCACCAGGACTGTCTTAAAGATTTGCTTTTCTTTTTAATTCTGGTGAACTCATGCTTGCGTCATCAATGATCCAACTAACCACCAGGTTTTGTGTAAGCCTCTTTTCTGAACTGCCTTCAGTTTTTCTAGCATCCGGCTCTTGTATTGTACCTTAAGTATTTGTATTATATGTCTAAAATATTTAAGCTTAGAATTACTTATCAATGCTTCCAGTGAGTGATCCGGACTTGCTTTAGTATTAAACAATTTGTTCTTCTTGTGGTATAAGGTATTCTCATCAATGTTATCCAGCATCACAATTCAAAGACATTTTTTTTGTTTTTTTCATAGCCATATATTACAATTTTTAAAAAAATCAAAATTTTGACATTACATTTTTTGGCATTTTGAAATTTTGTTTGGACCCCTATACATCAGCTACTGTTTGGATCAGGTTACTCTATTTTTTTCAATACTATTCTTTCAGATTTTTTTAGCCAGCTGTGCATCTACTTAAAATGAGATTAAGATCGCAAGATTTATCCTTGAAAAATCCATACTTATTTGTGGTAATTGTACTGCTTTCAACATGCTTATTTTTAGGATCTGATCTAGAATTCTAAGACTCTGGGCAATTTACAAATTAAACTATATATGCATATATACATACATATATGCATACATATACATATATATTGAATGTCATTCCCTCGCACAGCAAAAACCAGCAGTTCTATTCCATGCTGTTTATTTAGATTTAAATGCTGCTCCAGAACAAGTCTCAGTAGTTCACAGTGTAAAACAACAAAATACAATATAAAATATATAAAATCAGCATCCATCTGACAATACTTTCTCCCTCCTCCTCTCCCTCTCTCTCTCTATTATGGCAGTTGCTCCATCAAGTAGTTGCTATTGGTATTAAATCATATATGCTCTTGCTTTAGAGCAAGATACTAAGCTCTATGCTAAGAGCTCATCTTGTGTATTTCACATTCCCTGAACATTAGTCTATAAACAATGAAGGTCNNNTTAAAAAACAACCTGCACCTGAACATCAGCAAGACCAAGGAGATGGTGTTGGACTTCCAGAGGAAGAGAGAGGAACCCACCCCACTTTACATCAAGGAGGGCTGTGTAAAGAGAGTTTCCTCCTTTAAATTCCTGGGAGCCCATCTCAGTGAAGACCTCACCTGGAAAAACAACACTGGCCAGGAAGGCCCAACAGAGACTCCATTTCCTTAGGGTCTTGCTTAAAAACAGGGTGGAACAATAACTGATGACCTCCTTTTACCAATCCACAATAGAAAGCGTCCTCACTTATTGCATCACGGTATGGCGTGCCGGTTTGACAGCCGCCAATAGAAAAACATTACAGAAGGTGGTGAGCACAGCACAAACATCATGGGCTGTCCCCTGATACCACTAGGTGAGATCGCTAGGCCTCGCTGCCTTAGAAGAGTGAGGAAAATCCTCAGGGATGACTCACACCCTGGTCACCACTTCTTCATCCTCCTACCATTGGGAAGGAGATATAGAAGCATAGCCAGCCGCACAAACAGGCTGAAGAATAGTTTTTATTCATGGGCTGTCAGACTCCTGAATGCGAAATAACTTCATAACTACGTAGTAGGGCTGGCGCAATGTGTAACATGTTCATACTGCTGCAATAGGACTGGAGGTTGTTAATATAGTTTATTGGTTTAGGGATTTTCTGTCTTCACTGTGAGTTGTATTGTGTTGGGGGGGGTGCACTGAGGGAGCTCAACAAATCTCATTGTACATATGTTGTGTACTGATAATAAAGATTTGAAATAGTTGAAACATGCTTTACAAGCCAATAGTTTGCTCATTCTCTTGGCTGCATTTTATCTACCCTTTGGGGAACCTCCATTCTCCCTCATCATGCAAGTGCCCCTTTGTCTTCTTTTGATCTTGTAAAAGCTGCTTCTGTGAGGGCCTGAAAGCTGTTTTGGAGTTCTGGCACTACAGAATAATCTATAACTTTTGCTTTTGGTATTACTCTCATCCAGTTATTCTCACCTAATGCTTTGAGGTGTTCCTTTCCACTATGCTGTTGGTTTATATTCTCATCCAGTACTCTGCTCTACTGTCTGTCTTCCTTTTTTCCAATGTCTGCTTCTGTTGTACAGCTTACTTTCTTTGAACTGATAAATCCTTTTCCATCTTCATCTGCTGAATTGTGGCCACTTACTACTACAAACCTTCGACTTTTTTGTCAAAGTTTGTATAGACTTGCACCTGATGCAAACCTATCCAGACTGTTTGCATGGTGGGAGTATGTGCACATACATATACATTTATCCTCCCAAACAACCAGAACTTAACAGATACTTCAGATCCATTCTCTTTATTTCTCTAGGGTTTTTTTTTTACAGATCTTTATTCTCTTTATTTCTCCAGTTTTTTACAGATAGATGCAAATCAATCCTTTTAGCCTGCTTTCAGTCTCTTGAAAGGAGTGAAAAGAGTGTGTTCAATTGGCTGCAGAAAGGCAATGGCATCTTGAAGGCATTTTTTTTTTTACGATGGCATATTCATAAGCAAAATTATTTGATGGCATAGCTGGAGCAACATGTTTCAGTATTACATGAAATTGCCTGTGGTTCCCTTCTGATTCATATCCTCTGATCATCTCCAGCCACTATGATCAATCAACACATATTTTGAGGTGCTATAGCTTCTTAAAACAAACACCTTACAGTGTGGCTTCTGTTGTCTTTTAAAATGGTTGTCCATATTCCAAACTTTTTGTCAAATGTCTTATGACAAAAAGGGCTAAGATTTAGGAAGAATGTAAGAAATTGGAGAAAAGTTAGCTTATAAACACAATAATAATATTTATCTGCATTATTGCTTTGTGTTGAGCTCTTTCTTGGTAGAGTATTTCCTGTGTGCTTTATATTTTCACAAATAAATATTAGAAAGTTACAGTGCAATGAAAGCTAAAGATTGCAAAAAGGTAAAAACATAGTCTTCTTCCTGACTTTGGAAATGAATTCCAGCAAGGTCTCTGTATACAACTCATATAATACTAAATAGCTTTAGAAAGCCTATTCATTCTTTTTTAAAAAAAGACCTCCTAGCATTGCTGATTAAAGGCCAAATCACTTATATGAGCAGAGTAGCTTTACTGTTGAAATATGAAAAGATCGACTAGGTAAATATCAATTTTATTATATGAGCTCTCATGATAACAATGCATGGGAAACCCTAAGTAATTTTTGCTATGTTTTGCACTCTAATTTCTTTCTATGTATTGTAACTACTTGTTTTGACAATATAGATGCACAATCCAGTCTATATGATTTTGATGGACTGGTATTCTGCTTCTTGAGCTCTTTAACAAACTACATCACTTTAAGAGTTTCATCATTTTCAGTATTTTTAGGCTTCCAATACATGTTCTGGATCTCATACAAGCATTGTACCACTTTGTAACTAATTGAAGACCACCAAAAAGGATCTATAACTTTAATGAGTAAATTGCTTAAACTACTCTTCAAAAGTAGGAGAATCGCTCTAAAGAAACTAAGCTAATTTGAGTTCAACATGTTTGGATTCAAAAAGGCAAGGTGGACTAGCATTTCTAATTTTTATATTGTACTATCATGCAAGTTGCTTAATGTGGATTACGCAATAGATTGCATCTCCTTAAAGTCCAGCCACCTCTATAGAAGGGACAAGACTTCCAGATGGTCTGCATAAGTATCTCTGGACTGACACAAACAGAAACAAACAATTTGTAAGAGATCATGCAATCAAAATTAATGTATTGAATGTCTGGGTTAAATATAGGAAAGCACGAGCCCAGATTTCCCCCCCCTCCCCGGTTTCATTATTAAATGTTTGTTTTTAATAAAGAGGAAAACATAAATTTGCTCAGTGGAAAAGAAACAATGGATTTAGATTGCAAAATATGATTATTAATAAGATGGGAAGAATATTTTTGAGGCTCTTATTTCCCACTGAGTGGTCTTTTCATTCAACTGTTTACATTCAGATATGTAGTGTGGTATCAAAAGAATTTCAGAAATAAGGGGCAACCCTTACAGGCTTGGCTGAATTGGAGAATCTTATAACATGTAATTTGGAACATCTGCTGGGCCTTATTTATAAATTGCTGGTGAAGTATGACTCAGAAACAAAACAACTCAAAGATTGTATAGCCAAATGGATGCAGAATTTAGAAGTGCACAATGGGAATTTCAGTAGAAGAATATATTTACCCTGAATGTTAGCAGAAAGAAAATTGGTATAAGATGATTTAGTGTTGTAAACTATACTTAACTTGTATAATTCGGATCACTAAAATGGACAATTCTTTTTCTAAAAATTTCTGGAACTGTAATCACCTGTTCAGATTATTCTTTCACATCTGGTGGCAGTATTGTAAAGATCGGCAATTCTGGGCAATGATTTATATCAAAATGAAACAAATCTTGAAAATTGAATTGCGTTCCCATTTCAACCTGCAATGTTTTTATTAAACTTTACTATATGGTATATTCCCTCAAATTATATTGAATGAGCTTTATACATTTTAAGTACTGCAAATTCTATATGCTTTTGTTGTTGTTTGATTCCAATTGACGAATGACTAACCAAGTTGTAGCAGTAAGCTTCAGTGTCTAGAACAGTTTTGTATCTTAAAAGTAAATCTGACCCAGAATCAAACTCAAATTGGAAACCATTGCTAGACCACAATTTAATACATGGATTTGTACCAAATCCAGATTTTGGATTTCTCTACACTTAGAAACTACAGCTCAATTTGTAGAGTTTCCAAATCAGAACAGACCTTTAGAAGTATGAATAGTATTTACTGTAGTGTATAATCTCAATTAGTGATTTATACAGTGATTACACATATATGTGGACATGATTACTGATATTTATACTTTGCTTAGACCATCATAGCAGTTTTCATTGATATAATGTTTCATATGTGTTCAGTTATTCTCAGCTAACAATATATTGGGAAACATCACCATGCATTTGTAAATACTTGTTGATTCAATTTGTATTTTATACTTTTATCTCCTTCCTGGTTTGTTTTTCCTGTTTATTTATATAATTTTATTGACAAATTATGTAATGTTTTACAAAATATATACTTTAAAAAGAATTCAACATCTTCAATTAGCTACAGAACGTTAGCTGATTTTTGAATGCAGAAAACAAAAGGTAAGGATGAGAAGGGTGGACAAGAAATGAAATCTACTGCTCTGAAAAAGTGGGTCGGACTGTAATACTGAATATGAACACTCCATAATGTATCTTTTGTTGCAAGACTATTTATACAAACCATTTCAGACTAGAGAAATTTTGTTCGCCTGATGTGCTAAAACCATAATGTGACATCTCTCTCTCTCTTCTCCATGGTAATGGAACATTTAGAAGTAGCTGCTTTGAATCATGATGTTTAAATGGCATTTCATGCTAATTACTTATTAAATTTGGGTGGCTTATGATTATGCTGTTGATGCTATATTTAAGCAGTTCTGTTGTGGATGCTGAAAATATTCATGGCTTCCTGGTATGTAAATATATAATGTCTGTTCCATTTATGTTTTTTAAATCTAACATTTTGGTGATGCCTATGGCTTGTGGTGCCTGTCAAGTTCCGCGCTCCATTTAACTGTTCAAAATTTGTTCAGATTCTTTTAATTTTAATTTAAAGCAAAATCTGAAGAATGTTTCTAGGCTCTTTGTGGGGCTTCCAGATATACTTAAACTATAAATGTATAAACCATTGCATGATAAATGATAAACCATTGCACCCAAATGAATACATTTATATTGATATAAAAATGGGTTATCAAAAGAAATGTTGGAGCAACAATTCAGGTTGCTATTTTTATTTCTAAACATGCAAAATATAATAGGGATGAATGAACTTAATTCAGGGACAAATTTGTAAAATTACAGAGATATTATTTTAGTTTCATGCCTATTTATATTCTTGTTTCAATAATATTTCATTATTATTTGAATTAAGCTTCTGTCTTTATCCAAGCTTTGTTAACAAAAGACTTTGAGCAAGTTTTGCTTTCCAAAATGTAGGTCTTTTCTTTTTTCTTTTTTGTTTTACCAAAAATAAATTCCTGAAAAGATAAGTTTATTGTATAGAACTAATATTAGTATTAGAAGATGTGAAATTCCTCATATATTGCAAGCATTAAATAAATACCTTTCTGAATAACTATTTTAATTTTTTAAGGGTCTAATTGAAAATTACAAAGTAGAAATATAAAGTGTGGAGCACATTCTTCCAGGCTTCATGGGCTTGTATAAAAAGAAACCATGTGGTTTATTTATTCCTTTGGAAAACAACTACAAACTGTTTTTTGTACATAAAGTATTTATTAAGCCTCATAATGTATCTCTCATCTACTTCTTTCAAAGTGTGTAACAGCTATAGGGGATTTTCTCTTCTGCAACAACCCCTATGTTTATAATGAAGACTATTTCCCTATCCCCATTTCCCTTTTCTTCTTTCCTGGAGATGTATTTGGTTGCTGTATAAACTGCTTTGGGCAAGTTTCATTGTATTAATTCAGATTCTACAACACAGATGGCAGCACCTAGCCAATTTTGGCTGATGTTGAAAGAAAAAATAGTAAGATTGCACCTGGCTAGTACTTAGGAGGATACTACCAGGAAATCTCAGGGCTGTAGGCAGGAGGACAAAATTGGAAAAAAAATCTTGAAGAGACAATGGTAAAGCACCCTGGTATTTTTGTCAAGAAGACCAGATTATCATTTCCATCTAAAGCCAGGATGTGAGAAATATTCACTCCTATTGTACTTATATTCTGCCTGCCCCACCCCCAGTCAAAATGTTCTAGGAAAAACTAACTTTAACTTTTGTAAGTTAAATCCTTACAAAAGGATTTGTAAGTTAAATCCTTTTAATTTACAAAACTGTAACACTGACTTTTCTAATTTTGGAAAAAATAATTGCGTTGATTTCAACTAGTATCAGGCAAAAAAAAAAAACACCCCATACCAACCAAAATATAGTTATATATATTACACAGTACAATACTGGCAATTGTTGCTAATGAGATGCTTTTGATCTGGCAATTTTTCCATGTACTGATGTAATTGTTTTTACAAGATAAGGCCTGGATTAGTGAGATTAAATATTAAGTTGTTAGATAACATAGTATATATATAATTCTGCATCATGCTGTATGGTATCAAACCACACCCTCAAGAACTCTTTGATTGGGACTGATGTTTTTTATTTAGCATATTATCTAATATTTAATAATTCTTGCTTATGGGTTGATACAACCTAAAGAACTCAGTCATATTAATGTTTGAAACCACTCAAATTCTCAGTAATTCTAACGAGAAACACTGGAGTGGAGTTTCCCAGTCTAGGAATTGCTGTACCAATGTATTTGGAAGGTACCAAGTTGGGACCAGCTATAGAACGGGTCCCGAACCCTGGGCCATGGATCGGTACTGGTCTGTGACCTATTAGGAACTGGGCTGCACAGATGGAGGCGAGCAGTAGAGTGAGTGAGCAAAGCTTAATCTGTACTTGCAGCTGTACCCCAGCACTAGCATTACCCCCTCAGCTCCACCTTAGATCATCAGGCATTAGATTCTCAGAAGCACGAACCCTACTGAAAACTCTGCCTGCAAGGGATCTAGGTTGTGTGCTCGTCCTCCTCCTCCTTCCCCAGTCCATGGAAAAATTGTCTTCTATGAAACTGGTCCCTAGTGCCAAAAAGGTTGGGGGCTGCTGCAACAGAAAACCAGGACAAAATGAATTCAGCTTTGTTATGTGCTGCATTTTATCATGCATATTCCCAGTAACCTATTATTAAAATTCATTCTTATGACCTCCTTGGTTGAATAGTAAACCTTAACTTCAAATAAAGAGCATAATACTCTATAAGGCTGGAAGCCTATTCACACAAAAATGGAACAAGTCTAGTTGAATGGAATAGGATTATTTTTCTGAATTTAACGTCCCTAGGACACGGTTGTGCACTTAATAGAAAGTGGCATTTAACTTCTAATTAAAAAAACAATGCATAAGGTCACCTTGCACAAAAACTGAAATATAACTACTGTATCATGTGATACATGTAAAATTATCTGACTAAACCTACCGGTATTAAGAGATCCAGTTTGGTGTAGTAGTTAAAGGAAAAAGCTTAAGGCAGCAGGCTAGAAACTGGGAGGCTGAGTTCTAGCCTTATCTTAAGAATGAAACTAGCTGCATATCTGGGCTAGTCACCCCTTCTCAGCCCAAGAAAGAAGGCAAAGGCAAACCCTTTCCAAAAAATTTGGCCAAGCAAAACACATGGACAAATCACCAGGAACCAAGACTGACTTAAATGTATAAAAAAACAATCTCCCTCCCACACATACTTAACTAGATACTGTAGTACAGCCATTTGACGTAACACAGTACCTTTCCAGTGATAATTTTAACTTTATCACAGCTGATACGTTTGCTTTTCTGTAACTATTCAATTAAAAGCATTTGGTTTTATTAAATTGTTGTGGAACAATATTCATTCTTTGTATTATCCCTCCCCTTTTTTCTTTTTCTGCCAAGTCACTCTTGATTCCCAGCAACTACCTGGACAAGTCCTTGCCCCTGCAGTTTTCATGGCAACGTTTTTTGGAAGTGATTTGCCATTGCCTCCTTCCTAGAGCTGAGTAAGAATAACTGGCTTATGGTCACTCAGCTGATTCTGGGCCTAAAGTAGGACTGGATCTCACGATTTCCCAGTTTCTAACCGGGTGCATTAACCATATAATTGGTTTTCCCAACGTTTTCTATCCCTGCATAATTTATAACATTTTATATCCTATATTTTCAATAAAAGCCATTTCAGAATAATTGGCATCCTGATTATTTTAGAATCAGCTCCATTTTTAATAGTCATGGATGGAAAAGAAATATAAAATGTTGAGTGGGAAACCTAAAGATGGTTCTCGAGGAAGATTTAACTTTTAATATTTTTTTTAAAAAATGAATGTATTCTATATAATAGAGACTTAAAAGAATATAATTAATTTGGTACTAAGTTACTGTCTTGGACATTTTGGCTGACCTTAGTATTTGCTGATAACTCATAAGGTAATGTGAATTTTTTGCTATTGAGACATGCAACCACTACAAAGAAATATGTGCACTTCTACTAGGCAAAATCAACACAAAAAGGCAATTTACAAATTTTTGGCATTTGTGTACTGACATCATTATGTAAAATTATACAGTTACAGAGTGTTTCACCTCTTATGTTCTTTTAGTGATTTTGATCACCCTAGCTACAATGGCAGGGTATAAGAAGTGCTTCATTTAGCATTCTCAAACTGTTTTATTTATTTTTTTGATATGTACCTTTTCTAATTGCTGTTTGACTTGCCTCCTCTATGCAGTTCAGATGTAAGTACCACTTGCTCTCAAATCAGAATAGAACTGGATGGAGCCTTGGAGGTCTTCTAGTCCAACCCCTGCTCAAGTAGGTGAACCTATACCATTTCAGACAAATGATTGGCCACTCTCTTCTTAAAAAGCATCCACAGCTTCTGAAGGCAAGCTGTTTCACTGGTTAATTGTTCCGTTAGGAAGTTTATCCTTAATTCCCGGTTTCTTCTCTCCTTGATTAGTTTCCATCTATTGTTTCTTGTCTTGCCTTCTGGTGCTTTGGAAAATAAGCTGACCCACTCTTCTTGTTATTACCTTTAAAGCCCTACATGGCTCAGGGCCAGGTTATCTTCAAGACTGCATAGCTCCAGTGACTGGTAAGATCCCACAGAGTTGGTCTCCTCCGGGTCCCTTCAGCTAAACAATGTCGGCTGGCGGGCCCGTGGGGGAGGGCCTTCTCTGTGGCTGCCCCAGCTCTCTGGAACCAGTTACCTCCTGAGGTCCG
>JANHZT010002219.1:55278-83648 GCA_032468215.1 Stegonotus admiraltiensis | reverse complement strand
TAAACTTTTGTAATGATTTGTTTCTGGAATTATGCACTTTGATATGGCCCAAGGGCTAATCAATAAATTCTTCAATAATACTAAAGTTTAATAATTGTTCCATTTGGAGTACATTGGAAAAAGGGACCCAATGTTTTAGATGGGCCTTAGCCAAATTAAATGCTGTTTAATTGTTTGACCCGGATAGAGGATAAGCATCAAGTGAATGGAGCAATCTCTAACATCAAGAGACTGGGGAAAAGAATAGGTAATAAAAAACTCCTGAATCAGTTGGAATGTTGATATGGATTTTGGAAGAAGGCATCTCTGCTGAAGGACTACTTTATTTCTGTTAAAAATGAAGAAGTGCAATCTTTATATAAAGCACATAATTTTCTTGCTTGCCAAGCTGATATTATAGAAAGATAAATTACTATGATAGTAATATGTGATAGATGAATGGAAATAATAGATTATGTAAGTTTGAAAACGTTTATGGAGCTGATAAGGGAAAGGCATCAGACAGGGAACAGTAAGGATACCGGTTGATAAGATTGAATGAAACATTTTATGAAGCCCTTCACTTTTTTGATTAGAAAAGAAGAGATGCTGTCTTTTTGTTATGACATATTGTATAAAAAATTCCATTTAGCTGCATAATCAGCTCTTTTGAATTGCTTTTAAGAAGCCAGGGCACTGTTCTTGGCCTTGGATCTCAAGTGTGATAGAATCCAATCCTCTGAATTGTAAAATGGGAGGAGTCAAAGTTCAGATGATACACATACCATGATAGATGGATAATAGACAAAGATGGTTTAGGACATGATGATATTTTCAGTGAATGACACAACACAGAACCTGGACTTCTAAGAGGGATAAGGATGCAGTTGGTCAAATTTCTGCACTTGCTCGCAAAAATGATGACCAACTGGGAATCAATAAAAGATATATAACAAATCTTCCCTACAAAAAAATAAAGGTTTTTCCTAGCGATGGGGATATATTTACCCCCTTAACAGGATACAAATCTGTGGTGGGATTTTATAGATACAATGTAGAATGCAGGCTCCATTTGTGACTGATCAAAACAAGTGTTTGGTTAGGACATATTTATTCCATGCCATATAGATTGTTAATGATAAAATGGAAAGTATGAAGCACCAGTTCTCTGTAGGATTGTGGATTTGGATCCAGAGTTGAAAAAGTGGATCAGAGCAAGCAGGGACCTCTTTTAAAAAGCTATGTTTCTCCTGGACATTTAAGTGAGGTACATGCTTAGTTGTTTGGCCTGAATCAACTGTTGCCACTAAAAAAGTTAGTATCTGTGGACTAATTCTTCCAGCTTAAATGATAGACACGATATCCTGAAGGAGATGAATACTTGTGTGATTAAAAAAGTCTTGAAACAGAATAGCATGTTCCATTGTTTCAGAATTACCAAATTTCCTTTCTGTTTTGGAATACATAGGTTGAAAATAGCCTTAGTGGTTCAAAGCACTTCAAAGAGCATGCATCTTCCATGATCCAGCTATAGTTTTTGCAGGGGAGGGTCATAAAAAGAACAGCACGTAATGTGCATTGTACATTTCTTTTACATTTCTTCCTTTCTCTCTTAAATCAGACAAGGCTCCTTTTGGGTAGCACACAGAAAATTTTTGCACCCAGAACTAAAGATATCACTGGCTTCTGAAGACTGAAGTTGTGGTTGGTGATCATTTAGCAACTACCTCAAATATTTCATAATCTAAAAAAAATTGTTCAGCAAATCAACTTCCTATACTTATTGCAAAACCAGAATAGTTGCCCAAACAGTGTCTTTTTAAATGCTATATAGCAGGAGTCTCCAACTCCCGGTCTGCAGACCAATAGTGGTCCGTGGACCATTGGGAACCAGCCTGTGCAAGCGGCCAGCGCACAGAGGTCCATTTGCACAATCAGCTGATGCACATGTGAAACAGTCCCCTCTCTCCCTCCCCCCGCCACAACCTCTGCTGCCGCCACCACTGCCGGTGGTTGGGGATTGCTGCTATACAGCAATAAAATGGTAATGTCCCATCAATTACACCATTACAAACTTGCGCTAATTCAATAGCAAAATATAGTTAACAGCATTAAAATTCTGGTTCAAGTTACATATTGGTCTCAAAAGGTAGCCTTTTCAACTTAGAAAAAAAAATTGCCAAAATACAAAGAATCTTGCAAATATAAGAAATAAGAGGGTAACCACTTTATTTAATTTCTTGACACTGAAGCACAGAGCTTGCAAATCTCACTAAACAAAGGGTTACAGCCTATCTTAGAACGGTTTTTATGAGACACTTCTAACTAACTGCTTGTTTCTTCCTCCTTTTTGCAGATACCAGTCATCAAGCTCGTCCCGTATCCCACAGGCCTTATTACACCTTGCCCAACGGTAACCATGAGAGACGATCTGTCCTCACCATTACTGAGCCTCCACGATTCCACTTCCAGGCCAAAGGAAAAAACATCCGCCTGGATACCCATTCTCGGAAGGCCATCCGAAGGAACAGTTTCTGCAATGGCATCACTTTCACTAACCGTCCTATTCACCTCTATGAGAAAGTGCGTCTGAAGCTGGTATCTGTGCACCATGGCTGGAGTGGGGCGTTGCGTTTTGGCTTCACAATTCACGATCCATCACAGATGAATGCCGGTGACATTCCAAAATATGCCTGTCCAGACCTGGTGACCCGACCAGGCTTCTGGGCTAAAGCTCTGCCAGAGAGGTTTGCACTAAGAGACAATGTCCTGGCATTCTGGGTTGATCGTCAAGGGAGAGTTTTCTATAGCATTAACGATGAAGAGCCAATTCTGTTTCACTGTGGCGTCAAAGTCTCTGGTCCTCTCTGGGCGCTGATAGATGTCTATGGGATCACTCATGAAGTGCAAATACTAGGTAGGTGTATCCTTCTAGATGCTAATCTTAAAAAACACAGGAACTGTTATATACTGGCCAGGAAGCCAAATTGAATTTCTGAACTTTGAAATAAGATTGCTGCAGATTGTTTTTCCTTTTCTCCCCTTTGTGGTTTTCATTTTGATTGAAGTAGAAAGCTAGAAGTGTCAGAAAACATTACTGATAAAAAGTAGGGCATATTCCATTTATGGTTCCAATGCCATGTAGTTTCTTGAACTGGCCTTTGGTCACAAGATAAACAGTCTCATTCTCTGTTAGCCTCTTGAACAAAGGTATTTTTAAGTGAAGCTGCTACCTGTTTGAAAACATAACTTGCAGGTGCCAATCTTCATTTTCATTTTCATTGGGTCCCCAATTCTTTTACTGTGCTGAAACATTGTTTAGCCAACACATTTTAAAAATAATCCTTTTTCTAGGTTTACATTGATCATAAACTAATCAGGTGGCCTGGGTTCATGCAATTTAAACCATAAAAATTAAGTAAAATTAAAACTAGCAAATTTTACAGAGATGTATAGTAGTTGTTCTAGGCTTCTAACTGACCTGATTGAACATGTTGTGAATGCAACGTAAACATATTCACTTCCATTTCATAGAAGAAAGCCTTGCAAAATTCTTAAGAGGTTGACTATTTTCCAAGCAAAAATTAACATTTTTTGAGTTTTTTTATCTGAATAGAATGTTGGGGGGAAAAGGCAGACTCTGCCTGCCTTCCCATTAGAACAGAACTGGACAATATTTGAAGCTGTTAGCAAAGCTGACAAAAATGCTGAAAACTGGGCAGGTTCTAACAAGGGACTATTAGAAAAATGTTCACCCCAAAGCCCCTATGGTATCCCGCCAGGAGTGGTTATTGGCCTGTACAATAGAATGTTGGTGACTCATTCTAAGTCACCCTCTTCTCGCTCAATCAGATGACCAGAAGTGGAGCCCTCATTAAGGGACTGGAAAGATCCCAAATATCTCATTCAGCAGGCTATCTTAGCCTGGAAGTGTAGATGGCGTTTAATAGTCCAGCCTTCATGCAAGCCCAGTGAGTTGAGCGTAGGAAGCTTTCATTGCTATCTCTTGAGCACGCATGTAACAGCAAGCTGCACACTAAACTTAGCATGTGAGAAGTTGGTTCCTCAAAGGAAGTATTGAACTTCAGAGGAAGAGGCAGGATATAATCAAATGAATATTCTTTTAAGAAGTCCTATGGAAATCTGTCTTTGTGTTCTCTAATATGGCCAATTTGGATTTTAACTAAATTATGCAATAATAAATATGTGGGGGCAAAGGTTTAATGCTTGTAGTGTCCCTTCATAACATGTTTCTATTTCCTAATAAGGTTGCAAATTTTTGCTCTTAGTTTCAATTAGGCTTTAGCTTTTGGAATCGTGTATACCAGTGACTGTGAAGGCCGTGTACATGAAAGAAAGTTTCGTTTGCTCATCCTTTGGCTTCTTAGGATAGTAGCTGTATGCATCTGTATGTAGGGAAGGACTATCCTCTTCCTTCTTCTGCAGTGTAGGCTTTATATCTGTTATCTCTTTTAAAGGCTACTTATGAGTCTCACATTATATTCCAGACCTGTCATGCTTTTAAGTAAGATCTGCATCTCGGTAGAAAAGAAACACCACTTTTCTGTCTTTTGGAAAACTCCAGCATAGAGAACAGTATTGTGATTTTCTATCTAAGAGATTGGAAGCTTCGTTCTCCTTCACCCCCTCCTCCTTTGTGACTCTTATCTCATGTAGACATGAATTTAATTCTCTTGATTTATCACCAATTTCTACAGTTTGGGGGGGGGGAATGATTTCACTCATCCCACCTAGAAATACAGTTCCTACTTTTGTCTTTTCAGGCAAGTTTGTTAGGATATGTTTACAGAAAATTAGGGATTGGGATTGCTGCTTCAGATTTTAGTTCATGCTTGTGATGTAGTCTGCAGTTTCTAGTGCCCTCAGAACATGCCTCTGGTGTAATATGGGTTATCTGACTAAAGTGGCTGCCAGTCACCCTGTTTTACCTTTTTGGTGTTTACTGCAGCTCTCTGCAGCTCTATAAGGAAAGAATCCCTTCGTGCTATTATAGGCATGATTGCAGAGGATGATTTAGCTTCAGGATAATGTTATGTGATGTTCTATAGATGATATAATGAATACATTAATGGAACTTGTCAGATTATGGTTTAAACACACATCCATAAAAAGTAAAGGCCATTTTTAAAAAAATCAGTACCACTTGGGGGTTTTTTTAACCTGACTCTATCTGTTTGATTTTTAAGGCCTTCCAACCCAACATTGATTCTTGTCAATGTTAAGATACGATATGATACAACACAACACAACACAACACAACTATAACAGAAGGAATAATGGGCAGAACAGACATATGTTAACCAAAACAGGCACTCCACATCTGATAGACACACTCCAACCTATCTCAGAATTTAGCAAAAAAAAAATTTTTTTCTTATAAATCTTGCAAGATTGAGGCATTGAACCATCACAGCGATACAGTTCTAAAGTTCTGGTGCCCAACAGAGAAGACACACTTTCAAAGTCCCACCAGATAATAACCATATCCAGTGTGTCAGAAATTTGGGGCTAGGCAAGAATAACGGGAGAGAGACAATCCCTATGCCATTAAGTCTTATAGGTAATGGCCAGTATCTTAAATTGAATGCAGAAACCTAATCTGTTTACTCACATAACAGAGGCTTTACATGTCAAACCTATGAAGTACACCAGAATAGACCACCAATGTCACAGGAATGGCTGTGTTTTATTAATATAAGATTTACTTCTTGAGTCATTGAAGAGCCAACCTAAGCCTACTCCTACTATTTCTTTTCCAGAGTGTAAAGAATATGTATGCACTTGTTTCTGTAATGGCTTTTGAATATTCTTCTTAAGGCCATTTCTGTGGCTCTCTACATCCATGAATATCCCATAACTGCTCATGTTGCTTATTTTGGGTCACTTGTTGCTTCCAAGTGGTTTTCAAGGGCAGCCCCATGTAGAATTAATTGCAATAATCCACGTTCAAGATGATCAAGACTGTGAGAAGTAATATCTGTTCTAGGAAAGGATGAATTTGCTTCATCAATCAGATGAATCTGTGTGAAGGCCTTTCTGGCCATAGATATCAAATACTGTATACTGATAGTATCTGATCCCAGGTCAGTATATGACTTACCCAACAGTTTCATGTGGATGTTAAACACATAAACTAGAACATCAAACCCTGAGGCACCTTGCAAACCAGGATCTTAGGGCTGAACCTCTTTGCATCTGTCAACATTGAGAAAAATTGGCTATAAAAAAAGAGAGCCACCACAACATTATGCCCTTTGTTCCCAAACCCCATGTCTAATTTAAAATTTTACCATGAACAGTTCTACTGAAAGATAGTGAGAGATCAAGAAGAACCAGGATAATCACTTTTCCTTCATCCCTGTTCCGTCAAAAATCATCAACCAGTGTGATCAGTGCTGCCTCCATATTATGCCTCAGTTTGAATCTTGTTGAAACAAGTCCAGATAATAAATTCTTTCCAGAGTCCTCTGAATCTCTACAGGTAGTATTAATTATGACTGTAAGTCATGCTGGTTGTTAAGTAGATCACCATATGAAAGCATCTGATTTTACAAATTTCTTGCAGCAGCTGTTAAATGAACCCTTTGTCTAGAATGAACTTTTTTTTTTTTTTGCTGGAAACCAGAAGTAAATTCCAGTTTTTGGCCAAAAAACCCCCAAACCATAAATTGTGGTCATGTGACCATAAGACTTTGCAAATGGCCATAAATATGGGCTATTGCAAATGACTTACCATAACTTTGAATCAGGAGTGGGTTCCACTTACCTTCACTACCGGTTCGCAAGATCCAGACTGAACTGGTAGCAACCCACCACTGCTTTGAATCTGGCCTGTAAGTAGTCCTATGGAAATCTATCCTAACTCTGAATGGCTGCTAAGTGACCAGCAATAAGTTAAGGACTACTTGCAGTCTGATGACCTCAGAAAAATAAAGATCCTTACCCCCTTTTTAAAAAATGAATTTACCACCACATGTATCCAACTATATTACATCTCAGGAAGCTTTTACCAATCAGCAGAAACATGGACCTAATAAACAGATCACTGGACAACAATCACAAGGTCCTGTCATTTTTTCACGAGCCGTACATTTTCCAAATAACAACACAGCATCAGGCCTTGGGCAATTCAAAAGAGTAGATCTGAGTGACTTTATTTTCCAGGCTTCATCTTATATTCCAATGCTTTTTGTAAAAGGAAATTGGAAAACAATATTATTTTCATTCTTTCTCAACTCTTTGTGTAAAAAGAAAGAAAAAATATTGGCATAGAATGATGATAATGTACTTGATCTATCATACCCTGATTCTATGTAGGATGTAATAAAGGACACTTGAAGGCCAGCTAGCTGGAACCAGCTACATACCTCTAGGACAGGGGTCAGCAACACGCAGCTCTGGAGCCACATGTGACTCTTTCATCCCTCTGCTGTGGCTCCCTGTTGCTGTTTGGCTTCACAATTGATAGGGCTTTCGGTTAGGACAGGTAGAGGAAAAAGGATGCCGTGCTCATGCACCAGAATTGTTGTACTGCCACAGCAAGACTTTCCCATCATTGCTTGTGCAGAATGCTACTGTATTCTGGACCAGGAGGAACTAAACTACTGAGCCTTGAGGCACTTCACTAATCAAAAGTTTTAGGCTCAGCTTCTTCCCTCTAACTAATACTAATTTGAACCAGATGCAGAGAAAGGAATAAAACCACAGTAACTCCGTGTTCCCCTTTCCCTTTAGCAAGTTCAGGAGGACACCATGGTTGATTATATCAAAAGCCACCCCAAGATCAAGAGTCAAACCACCCTATCCTATCTCCGATTTAGCTCATCCACAAGTAGGACTCATGCGTTCTCCATACTATTTCCACAAATTGTGCTATGACTTCAGTGGAATACTATGCACAGAGTGGCCTAAAATTAGAGAGCCAAGTATTCTTCCAGACAAGGCTTTCATTGTGCCTCGTCTAAAAGAAAAAATGGAATTGGACAAGAGAGCCAGAAGTTGTAGTCTTGCGTTTTGTAGCTGCCCTGTTTTTCCATAGTGTTTTGCAACATTTTTCTGACCACTAATGAAAGAGGAAGGAAAAAGTTGAAAGAGGAAGGAAAGCTAAAATACTGCACTATGTCTTCTGTTTTGTAATTCTGTCTAGAAGCACCCTAAGCTTTTGACAAATTATTACACAATTTCAATGTGCCTCCTGCCTCTTTCTCAGCTGTGGCACTTAAGAGTGAGAAGAATGGCTTATTGTGGGGCAGTCTGCTTCCAGTTTTATTGCTTTCGGATGAGAAGCATCTTTTTTCTTGACATCTGAAGTTATCAGATGTGAGTAGTTCTGGGAAGAGTGTCTTGCTTGCTCACATGGCATGTCAATAACAGAGAATCTAGTGTGCTTGAAGGTCACAACTGTTGCTTTAATGTGCAGCGTATTACCCAATATATTATTAATGATGATCTGTAAGGTGATTAAATTTTTTTACCCTCTCTTTGGTGAATTAGAGGGGCAGTGACAAAGGTAGAGGAAGATAGAAAAGGGTTTTTTAAAAAAAGAAAGAAAAGAAAACCTGCAAGTTGGAGGAAGAGAGATCAGTAAGCAGGAATAGACTTCTTTCCTGACACACTCTTTTTTATGGCTGAAAAAGAAGGAGCTGAAAGGTGCAAGGACTCCTGAAGAGAATGCTAAGAATATACTGAACTACTTGAATGAATTGGGAAATTGTTGCTAAATTGACAATGGGGTTTAATTTAATGCAAGGGCAGCTAACATATGACCCTCAGCCTCCCGGTACGCTTGAACTATAACTTATTTTTATCCATTTGTTCTTTGTTTATCAAATTTATATAGCCGCTCATCTCACCAAAGACGACTCTAGGCAGTGGACAATAATAGATAAAATAGAAAATAGAAAAATAACAAATGCAAATTTTAAAAAATAATTTCATAAAGACATCTATCAATATGTATCCAGGCCACGCTGATGGGAACTAAGATGGATGGGAACTAGAATTCAAAAAAATCAGACCCCAAGTCTACTGGTTTTTAAATTCTATGCTTCCATCTTCAGTTCCACTTTGCTTTTCCTTTTTAATATCCATTCTGCCCTTATTATTTTTAATAAACAACTCAAGGTGATGAACATAGCTAATATACCTTCCTCCTCCTGTTTTCCCCACAACCACTCTGTGAGATGAGGTGGGTCAGCGAGAGTGCCTGGCTCAAAGTCACCCAGCTGACTTTCATGGCTAAGATCAGATTAGAATTCAGGGGTTTCCAGTTTCCAGACTGCAACCTTAAACCACTAGAACAACCTGGTTTACACTTAAACTATGAAAACTCAGAAACACTGGTATAAAATACTGCTGACATTTGTGTATGGCAAAAATAGAGCTGAAACTATTAATAACCTACTCAAAATGGGCTATAGTAAAAAGATTTAATCATAACGGAGCTCAAAACAATAGTGTGAATGGGTCATCACTTGTAATTTATCTGTAATCTTGGCTTCGCTTTACAGATAGCATGTTTGCTGAGACCATGACCTCCACCCGCCTGAGCAACGCACGACTCAGCACTTGCCTTCCTCAGAGCAACCACGATTCGGCCAATTTTAACAACAATGAGCTGGAGAACAATCAAGTGGTTGCCAAAATTGCAAATCTGAATTTGAGCCGTATGCCTGGGCTGCCCACAGATAACCATACAATCCCCTGCTGCCCAAGCAGGAGGCAGCTTGGGCAAATTGTGCCTGCCTTTCTAGACACAGATCTTCATTTCCACCCTACTCATGGGCCTGATATTAACTTTTCTCAGGATCGTATGTCTGCCTGCACCAACTGGCAGGAAAGCAACAGGACCTTGGTGTTTTCTGACCGACCTTTGCACATTGGTGAAAGCTTGTTTGTGGAAGTGGGACACCTGGGCTTGCCATATTATGGGGCCCTCACGTTTGGTATCACTTCCTGTGATCCTGGTACTTTACGGACAAACGAGCTCCCAGCAGACCCAGATTTTCTTCTGGATCGCAAGGAGTACTGGGTGGTTTGCCGAGGTTTCCCTGTCCTCAACAATGGTGACATCCTCAACTTTGTGCTTTTGCCAAATGGAGAAGTGCATCATGGAATCAATGGGATGAGCCGTGGGATGCTGATGTGTGTTGATACCTCACAATCGCTGTGGGTTTTCTTCTCAATCCATGGTGTAATCAATCAGCTAAAAATATTAGGTAAGTAAGTATAGCTTCAAAATCAATGACCAGAATATTATAAAGGAAGTGCTAGCGAAACAGTGAAAACCCTTACAGCCATTTGGAGAGATCCTCTTTTTTTTTTTAGCTTGCAACAGCCAATTGGCTAAACGCTTTGCACTTTAATTTGTTGACCAACTAAAGTTTCATGAGCACAAGTATGAGGATGATTAAAATACGAATTTATATCTTTCGGGTGCTCCAACACTAGAGGTTCTTAAGAAGAGACTGGACAGCCACTTGTCTGAAATGGTATAGGGTTTCCTGCTTGAGCAGGGGTCTGGATTAGAAGAGGTCCCTTCCAACGCTGTTATTCTGTTATACCTGACTAAAAAGACAGGTATACCTATCCTTTGCTTATCAAGCATGTATTTTTAACTCCTTTTTATAAACTGAAGCTAAATAGCCTGCACTAGTTGCCATTTGTTTGAGTTCACTGAACTCAAAGTTTGAGGCAGAAAGGAAAGAATTAGTACCCAATCTGACCAGAGTACAAGAACAGTTCCGTAGCAAGCATCTGTGATAGTCCTAGCATTGCTCTCTAGCACCACTGCTAGGACTTACAAGTCATTTAGTGCAACTGAAGGGATTGTTTAACAGCTGGAAAATATCAGATTCTGGAGTAGGATTTACTGGTGTAGAAAGAACTGTCACGTGTAATCAACCATGGGATTACCTAATTGCCTCTTCTCAAAAAAGGAGAATCAGGTGCTTAAGCATGAAACATGAGGTCTACCTTGTCCTTTATTGTCTCTAATATCAGGTATTGAAACAGGAGGGGTCCACTTAGCTATAATGGCTAATATGCTTCTTTGGATATACCCTTATTAGTGAGGAGATGAGGTTACATTTTAATAATGCGCCTATTTACCAAGACACAGCAGAATGCCATTTTAAGAAGAATAGGGAAATCTTTCCCTTGCATCAGAGTGTGCTAGATTAAATATCCATTTCATTTTACAAAGAAAATTTGGATCTCTTCTGGTTCAATATTACTATAGAACTATTGAATCTGGATTGAATATAATCCAGAGCCTGCAAAAAAAAGGGGGGGCATGGAGGCTAAGGGGAAAGTGACTCTTGCAGGATCCAATCTGGATCAGTCACCAGGACCAGAGATTTTGTCTTCTGAGCTTTCAGACTCACGATGGAGCTCATCTTCAGGGAACGTCTTTCTAATGAGAAGTTCAGATGACAAATCTCTGGTCCCGGTAACCGACTCAGATTGGATCCTGCAACATTATCCTGAGACACGTATATTCACCTTCCTTCATGAAAATGAATCTTGTTTTAGAGTAGAGGATGCTCATCATCTTAAATGAACAAACCTGCTAAAAAGTAATACAATGTAGTTAGACTATAGTTATTTGTGTAAGACTGTTGTCAGTAGTGGGTTCCACTTACCTTTGCTACTGGTTCAGAACTGGGAGCGTGCATGTGTGCAGAACCTTCTGTGCATGTGCAAAGCATCTGTGATTACATCCGGGCGGGTGGGCAGAACCTTCCGCCACCACCTCTATTGGTTCGCCCGTAGAACCAGTAGAAACTCACCACTGACTGTTGTGAAGCTGAAATAGAAGTTGTTCTCCTGTTCCCAGATTAAACTCAAATTGAGCACTTGTTCCCAACAGATTCCTACCCAACTTGTGCAGCTGACTGAACTTTTTCTTTTCAGGCACAGTACAATCCAGCCCCGTGACCATCTCCCCCTCAGGATCCCCTGGAGGCTCACAATATGACAGTGATTCGGATATGGCGTTCAGCGTGAACCGGTCTTCATCAGCTTCTGAGTCGTCCCTCGGTAAGGATCGTTTGCTGATCTCTGCATTTGAAATATTTACATTCGGTACCCTAGTAAATACAGTATAAACTAAGCTCTGTGGGCTGAGCTGTCTGAAAGAAGGCTTGCTGAACTGCGCTAAGCATAGCATACTTTTTTTGTTGAGAGGAAGGAACATTCAATTTCCTGAGGTTGCTTTTGGATGTCTTTAGGTTATGCACAAATCTTCTTTTATAAAAGCAGCAACAAAAGCCCAATAGAGCTGAAATGACTTGACAGAGCTAAGGAACAACATTTAAGGGATACAAGCAACTAAGTGGAAAATCTCCATCTGTCAAAACTAGTGCTAGAGAGCTTATTGGTAGAAAATAAATGTAAACAGCAAAGTCAGCCAAACTGCTGACTCTGTAAATGTCATATTTCACCAGGACACACTTGTTCTTCACATATGATGGTAGTTCATTGGTTTCCTGAATATTAATTGATCCTCAGAGAGAGAGAGCAAACGTGCATGTACTTAATTTCCCAATGCACTAATGGTTACTGCATGAAGGAATCCATATAGATTGGATTCCATCTCCCTCTCAATTACTAATCTAGTTGCAAAGAAATGTGGGGGAAGGAGGGAAAATGAGAGAGGCGGGAGAGAGAAGATGGTTGTTTCTTCCTTTGCATTTTCTGTCCTACAATTATCAGGCTGGAGGAAAATATTTTCTCATCTTTATAATCATTATAGCATGTTTAAAGGCGTTCAGTGTGGTTTTCTCCCAATATATTTATCTCATTTAAGAATGTTCTTGTTAAAATGTTTGCATACAATCAGCAAGAACATGGGTTATAAATATGACTGAGACTTTAGCTCATAGTTTGGGCCATCAGAAAAGGTGATTCCCAGAAAGAAAAATGAAGTCATGTGGGGAATGAATGTAGGGTATTTTGTTTGCTACTATCCTATTATCCAATGAAACTTAGAATTCAGTGTGACTTCATCATACACTATTAAAATCTGTATGAAAGTCCAAATAGATGCGTAAAATGCAAAGTCCGTATATTCTCAGCCACAGTTGGATTAAAAGACTATGCTATTTCATCATCATCATCATCATCATCATCATCATCATCATCATCATTTCATCTGCACCAGAAAGATGTGCAACTGGGAAGCATCTGTAGGTAGCCTGAAGTAGATAGCCTTAATAAAAGGCTGGTACAGCCATTATTATAAACACATCATTACAAACAATGAACTAAACAATAGTTAAAAATTGTACCCTAGTTCCCCCCTCAAGACACAAGCATACATGCTGTATAATTGTTAGCCACCCCAAATTCCATTTATGACATGCACATCTTCGTCACACAGATAAAAAGTTCTTTAGAAGATGCTAGCATTTTTCAATGAAAGCAGGTCTATATTGCTATATAAAATTCATCTTCTATTTGTTTTAATGCACTTTCATCTGGCCAACTGTTTCCAGTTGAGCCTGGCTGATGTTTGTCTTCTCTGCCCAGCAGTCCGATTTGACTTCTGGTATAATGACATAACCTTTTTTTTCCTGTCTTTTTTTTTTTGCCCCTTTAATGTTTACTGTACAAAAGTTCTTTTTCTCATTAGAAAAATAGTTAGAATTATTCCTTTTTAGCCTGACCTGTAGAAAAGGAGATGACATTTCTAATCACAGTTCCTTTGTTTCCCATCCCATATAGTGACTGCTCCAAGTTCTCCTTTGAGTCCTCCAGTGTCTCCTGTGTTCTCACCTCCAGAGCCCTCAAGCAGCAAGAATGGGGAATGCACAGTTTGCTTTGACAACGAGGTGGATGTGGTGATCTATACCTGTGGACACATGTGCCTGTGCAACACCTGTGGTCTTAAACTGAAGAAACAGCTCAATGCCTGCTGTCCAATCTGCCGACGGGTCATTAAAGACATTATCAAAATCTACCGTCCTTAACCTCACCTCAGCCCACCCCTCAGGGCGTGATTAATGAGGAGCAGGATGAAGAATGTTGTTAGCGATTGCCACACCTTACTGTCCCTGCTTTATGGGTATTGTGCTGGTCAGTGGTTGCTGAGTGACTCTTGTCTGTATTTCCATGTTTTGACCAGTAGAAACAAATCAGGGAAAATTAAGTGAACTGGGAAACACTCTGTCTTTGTAAGAGGCTGAAAGTATACAGCTGCAGAGTGGGAAGAGTTTTGGAAAGATGCTGCTCCGATGGATAAGGGTGGGGCCCCGGGGAAGAGGAGTCCTAATACAATTGCCGTGTTGATTCCTAAAGAAAACCAAAAAGATCTTGTGCATTGTTTTCACTCAAATATGCAGCTGACCTATCTTGAGCAGGAAAAATGAGAAGTCACTAGACCAGTTTAAACATTTGGGATTCTTTCCTGCTATATCTAGGAATGCTAAAAATTAATTTGATTTGTAAGCCAGTTCAAATAGAGAAAATGAGAGTAGATTTTCATTTATTCTTACTTTGGGTTGCAGGAATAACAGGTCACGAATGTTCTGTTACCTAGTTTGCTAATTTCAAAGTTTTTTTCGTATTATTCATAAGTCAAGATCATGAATTGGGATGATCTAATTAATCAATTACTCCCAATCAAATGTGTAAGAGCAGCAATATTTTCATAAATCTAAGTTTATTAGATTTTATTTTTGGTTTACAACATGGACTACTCATTTTTTCTCCCAAATGTAAGAAGTGGCTCAGTTTATGAAATCAAGAACAAGGCATCTTGGGAGAGTCTGGCGCACACAGAGAGCTATAATGATTCCCTCAGGATTTTATTTTTCACCTCTGTGTGACTTTATACTTCCAGCCTTTCTAGTGAGCAATTAACAAGTGCTTTCTGATGTGGAGAGTGTGTGGAAAGCAGTAGGCCTCTGCAGGCAGAAGAAGCAGTACAGTGTCATGTTGTTAGTTTGGTTTTGGCTTAGCATGTCGTGTGAATTCAGATCACTGGAATAAGCAACCAGTCCTGGCTTATTATATGTGATCCACCAGCTTATGATAGAGGCTGTGAATAGTTATTAGCCCAGCATCTGTAAGGTGAACACATGAAGGTATCTTTTTAATTAAGTTGCAGACCAAAGTGGCTAATGGATTATTTAGAATTTCAAGCTTCCAGTGTTTTCTTATTTATGATTTATAAATATAGTTGATTGATATCTTCCTTCATTTCTCTCCAGAGATTTTGTCAACAAAGTATGTAGCAATGTCCAACTCATATCTTCCGCTCCAGGAAGTTGTCTGCTGTTCCACAATGGAGGCATCTTACTGAAATTGAAAAGCTTTTTTATTTGGCACTGTTTGCGGGAAAAGGAATTTTCAAGCTATTATTAGACCTGTGCTTAAAAGATAAATGAAATTTGGTTATAGTATTAGGGCTGAATTATAATCTGAATAATACTAATAAGGAGAATCAGGAGAATTACTAAAATAGGCCCAGATGTGGATTCTTTTTTTTCCCTAAGAGAGTGATCTTGTACACTGTTCTGGAGGGCTTCAATGTTCAACAATCTTTGAAAATTTAAATGTCCGATGAGCTAACTTGAGCATGCTTAGTCTAGTGGTTAAAATGCAGGTAGTCCTTGACTTACAGCAGTTCATTTAGTGACCGTTCAAAGTTACAGTGGCACTGAAAAAAGTCACTAATGACCATTTTTCACATTTATGATCGTTGCACCATCTCCATGGTCATGTGATCAAAATTCAGATGCTTGGCAACTGATTCATATTTATGATGGTTGCAGTGGCCTGGAGTCTTGTGATTACCTTTTGCGACCTTCTGACAAGTAAAGTTAATGGGGAAGCCAGATTCACTCAACAAACATGTTAATAACTTAATTGACTTAACAACTGTGGCAAGAAAGGTTGCAAAATGAGGTAAAACTCACTTAACAAATGTTTCACTTAGCAACAGGAATTTTGGGCTTAATTGTGGTTGTAAGTCAAGGTCTACCTGGGCTTTCTATGCCATATGACCTTTCCCAGGTACCTCAGACAGGAAGTAGACCAGATGAGCTAATTCTGCTTTATTGAATCCTATTGTAAGCTAATTCTATTTTATTGGTACATGAACAGAGAAGAAAACTGCAGGGACAAATTCAGGCAATCACCAGGAGTCAAGACTGACTTGAAGACATCCCCAGTCCTGCTCCTGCCCCTATTTTTTTTTTTCCTTCTCAAACGCTGAGGTCTGAAGTCAGCTTCTCCCTGATTTTGGAGGCTCTGATTTTGAGATCAGCTTCTCCCTGATTTTGGAGGTCCTAGCAATATTAATCCCCAAATGCAGCCTATCCATTTAGTCAGCCAAATGACTAATAGAATTTATCTACTATAAAGCTCTACCTTTACGACAACTACTATATTCTGATATGTAATTGATGGGAGCCAAGGTTGCTTTTAAACTGTTTTTTGACTTGCTCCTGTAATACCTGTACTAGAGGAACTGATGAAATTGGAAGGAAATTTCATCAGAATTATGTGCTCATTTCTTCTTAGGACCCATCTAAGCTCTGATTGAATTTTTTTCCCAGACACATAGTCACTGTGGTACATGATGGCTTCCAGTAAACGTTGCAATATACATTTTACATTCTACTTACCATGTAAACTTGAGTAATGAAGTTTGCATTGCAGTGCAATTAGTTATTAGGAAAAAATGACTGAGAACGTTAGATACAAGTTTTGTGATAAATAATGAGTTGTAAAATCATCAGCTACACTTGTATTCACAGGCTGCTTTCAGCAGCTTCTGGATTCTTACAACAATTTGACCATAGCTGACTTTAATTTCATGTTTTCTAGCCATAGATGTCACCTATGTACATGATAAAGCTGGATAACTGAGATTGTTTCACTGTTTAAGATGAGACTGCATTATGATGGACTTGAGCAATTATAGGCAAATATTTCTAAGGAATAATGTTATTCTGACTGTTGAAGGCTATAAAGAATGATAATAATAATAATAATAACAAGCCTGGAACTGCCAGGTTCAAACTTTTAAAGAGAGCTTTAGCATGAATATTTTAGTACTTTTGCTGTTGATAAATTGGTTTAAATTTTAAAAAATGCCAGTGTAATTCCTGATTACATTGCCCATTTTTGACAGTGTGATCCTGGAGTGAAAAACGTGAGGGCTTACACATGGATTGTAGTTTGCTCACTCCTGCCATAGAAGCTGCATTTAGACTTGGAGAGAAAGAAACTCATCTCTATCATCTTTATCTCATTGTAAGTTTAGATGCTTGGTCAAGAGTAATTTCACAAGTTAAGGTAATTGTTTGCTAGAAGTGGTTTTGTGAATTGTAACTTTTTACTTGTATAGAAAATTTTCTGGCTCAAATCAGCAGCATTATTTTCCTTGACTTTTGCTACTTTTTCACCACCGTTGATTAGAGAGTTCTTTCTCAGAGAGTTTCTAAATTAATGTGATCACAACTTCTACAGATTGCTCCTGGGGATGTGCAAAACATTTGAAATTCAAAACACCCTATTTTGAATGTGAATTGGCTGATCTGAACACTTTGGAAGTGTCATGAGCTCAAAATTCTTCCAAAATATTTGGAATGTTCAAGTTCCACACCAAGAGAACTTGGTAGGTGGGGTATTCAGACAAGGTCAGTGGGAGATTATTCAGATCCAGAATTTTTTGCAGATCCTTAATTGTTGCTACAGACTTTTAGTATTACAGTGCTATTGTGTAGTTCTAGCATGTCTCCTAGCAATAGGATTGCGATGAAGAATAGTGAATATTACAGATTTCCTTTGTTTTTGCTGCTCTTATGGGGTAGTCTCAGAAATCAGGCCTAGTCAAGGGGCTGGAGTATATTAACAGTACAAAACTCTACATTGTGGCCGGTATGATAAATCCAAGGATGTTTTCCCCACTTGGGTGCTATTTACAACCTCCAACACTGATATTCTCAGCAACACGTAGCCTCCTAGTATCTCTTTCAGAACTGTCACTTGAGTCTATTTAATCATCAGCCATTTAATATAAAAGCTACCTGAGCATTTGCCGTAAACCTTTGCACTGGAACTGATTTAGCTAAGTGAACATATTTCCTCCTGGCTTGGCAATTTATGCCTACAATAACTGCAAAAAGCAAAATGCTCGGTGCCAAGGCAGAAAAAGGGCCTTCTTTATCTTAAAAAAGATTTACCAAATGAAGCAGCATCTAACAGAAGTTCAGAGGTAGTCATAAGCTTAAATGGAAACTCAGTTCTGCTTACTGAAGTTTCAGAAGGAAGTCTCATAACGCTGACATAACATTTAGGAAGTGGAGGCTACTTAGAAATTAGTTTTCGCTACTGCTTGACCCCCACCCACCCCCTTTTTTTTTAAATTTGTTCTGAAAATCTGTTCGTGCCTTATAAGGGTGTGTGTGCACTTTTTATCCTTTTTAATGCTACTTTAAAATGGAGAGGGAAAAAAAGATCTTAACACAAATGGCTGGTAGTTTTATAGACTTGCCTGTGTTCACCAATAATTATGCTTTTTGATATTGGAGTGACAAATGTATGTTTTCATTGAATTTTTGCTGGCACTCTCTTTCCCCTTTGTATAAAAAGCTTTTAAAAAAAGAATTTCCAGATTTCTAGAATTTCTTGATATATCTGTAATACATGATGTGAGCTGTATTTCACATTTTCGAATAAGCCAGATTAATCTCTGTAATAAACTTTAAAAGCCAATTAATTGGGGAGGGAAGTTTGCACTTCTCTGTATGTTAATATTCTCTAGTATTGTGATCTGTAGTGCGCGTGTGTATATATTTTTTATTATTTTGGTCTGTTTTACATGAATATAAAATTTTACCTGTTTATGAAACAAGATGTTGGCTTGTAAATCTTCTCTACAACTTTTGGTACCCAGTAATAGGAGGAAGGTTGTAACTCTGGCAGAAGTCCAGAGCTTAGAAGCAGCTAGACAAGACACTGAAAGCTGCTTGGGGCTTTTGCTGGGCCCAGGGATTTGGTATAGTCTTTAAAAGTATCACTACTATCATTATCAGTGGTGGTAAAATGAACAGCAGAATTGAGCAACAGGGATGTTAATGGAAAAATTGCCATCCCTCTTCGGTCAAACTATATTTCCCTTTTTAAGTTTACTTTGAGGCTCTTTGTAAGCAAGAGGAGGCTTAAAGACACAGTGACACAAGAATTTTGTCCAGCCATTGCAATGATTCCACTGCACCAATTGTATTTCCCAGACCTTGGCTATACAGTTCATATGCCTTTACATTTAGAAAATGTAAAATCCCTTGTGATATCAGAGGCCCTTTGTCTTACATGTCCATCCAAAGTACAAAAGCTTAGAAGTTTAGAAATTGTTTTTTGTTTTTAAACTGCACTGGTCTCTGCCTTGAAAGAATTCTACATACAAGCTGCCATACTCAGGCCTGGAAAAGGGAGCTTTCTGCAAATAAGGATACTTTAAAACCAGTTCATCTTATTTTATGCCAAGGATTGTGATAAAATATTCAGCATTTTACACCAGCAGAGAGAGCTGAATGGTTACTTTGCTCTGCATCTGATCATAGCATTCCAGTGAACTGTGGTTGCAGCTGTCCTTTGTTGGTGATCAAGATGCTGTTACACGCATAGGAACAGACACATCTTTTCACATTCTTGGGTCAGTAAAGGCAATCTTCTTGATTGGAATAACACACTGGAATACGATTGGAGCATGTAGGAGCTTCTACGGTTAACCTAACCTGTATCGTCTTGAGGAACTGGGCATACTCCCTCTTCCTTTTTTATTTTTTAAAAACTATTTGTGCTGAATTGTTTTCCACTATATGCTCCATAAATATACTCGTTTTGAAGATATTTTTTTTTTCTGCAATGATGTCATTTCATCTTCAAACTTCCACTCTTTGTACATTTAACTACAGGTAGTCCTCGGCTTAATGACCACAATTGAGCCCAAAATATCCATTTCTAAGCAAGACAGTTGTTAACTGTATTTTACCCCGTTTTACAACTTTTCTTGCCACAATTGTTAAGTGAGTCGCTGCAGTTACTAAGGTTAGTAACATGGTTGTTAAGTGACTGGCTTCCCCATTGACTTTGCTTGTCAGGAGGTCACAAAAGGTGATCACATGACCCTGGGACACTGCAACAGTCATAAATACAAGTCAGTTGCCAGGCGTCTGAATTTTGATCACATGACCTGTATGATGCTGCAACAGTCGTAAATGTGAAAAATGGTCATGTGACTTTCAGTGCTGCTGTTAGTTTGACCAGACACTAAACGAATGGTTGTAAGTCAAGGACTACCTGTATAACAAAGGAAATGTGGCTGGTAAACAAAAAGCTGCTTTCCTTGAGCAGTTTCTATCACTCTAAGAATATGTGAATAGATGTCAAGTTCAGCTTAATTTTGTAGGAGTCATGTTCTTTGGCTTCTCTGTGTTTGCCTCCCAAGGTCCCAGATTTCCTTTAAAGTTATATTGTTACATCTCTATTTTTACTATAAGTAGCTTGATAGCTGGTAACAGAGACAGTTTGATCTAGTGGTTATGGCTCCAGGCTACAAACCGGAAGACAGTGAGTTCTAGTCCCACCTTCAGGATGAAAGCCAATTGGATGACTAGTCACTCACTCTCAACGCACAATGTCAGACTTGAGTAATAAGCTGATTGGTCAATGCCTGTCACCACTAATGGATTAAGCGCTCAGTTGATTAGAAAAAAAACGGATTAACGGAAAAATGCTAGGAAGAAGCAACTTAAAAGCTGATATTTTGGGTTTGTTGTTGACAGTGTTGTGTAACCTCCTTGACTCCTTATTATGGGCAGAGTAGACAATTCCCAAGGTCTTTTACTGAACTCGTATTTGTTTCAGGACCAGGCAGAGTCTCTTGTGTCTGCATCTTTCCTTCTCAAACCATCACAGCCACCTACTGCAATTTTTGAAGGCACAATACTCTGAACAATATTGTCGTGACTAAGCTATTACAAAACAAAATAAATTACATGCCCCAGCATCATGTTTCATTTTTGCTTGGTTATGGCATAGAAGGATACTCGCAGCCTAAAAATAGGAACTGGAACCCGACACTCAGGCTTTTAACAAATATAAAGAGATGGAAGCAACAAAAATGCAACTAGCATAGTTTCCTCTGTTAAAATGAAAGGTGCATTTATTATTCACCATCCATAAGTATTAAGTACCCTTTACCAATGTCATGCTACTAATGCAATTCATCTACTTTTAGAAAGAGCTAACAAACTTTGAAAAATCAGTCTGGAGAATACCTGCTTCAGCTGCCATTCTTAATTTTTCTGATCAAAAAGATTTCTCCTATTTATATCCACACTTGGGCACAAGCACACATTCAGATGACTCCAGTTCGAATGTATCTTGAGGAGAAGCTAGTAAACAAAACTATAAAAGATCAACTGCATTGCTGTAAATGGTGTAATAGGTGTGCCAACAAGGATGCTGCACGAAGCTTGGGCCTGCGAACAATCCATCAGCATTTTTATGTTGAAATGACCATCATATTAGAGTGAGGATAAATGGCAATAAAATTATGATCATGCATATGCATGAATCAAGTTCAAGTTCCTACTCAATGCTGGAATCCAAATTAAAGCATATTGTACCAGTTAGTGAAGGGGAATCCACCACCTCTTTAAGGTATCAACTCTTCCGGTTTCCGGTGCTCCTCTGCACACGCGCACATCAGGGGTGGGTTCTAATTTTTTTTACTATCGGTTCTGTGGGTGTGGCTTATTTTGTGGGCGTGGCTTGATGGGCATGTGACAATTCTTTAGGATTTAGCAGAGGTACTGGTCTACCAGGCTTTTAACTGCTTGCAGAGCTGTATGGGTCTACTCATTTGTTTTTGCTGGCACCGGTCTACTCATTTATTTTTGCAGGCACCGGTCTACCCATTTATTTTTTCAGGCACCGGTCTACTCATTTGTTCTCTTTTAGCACTGATCAGCTGTAGGGTGGCCCTTTGAAGCCCGGGGGCAAGAGTTTAAACAGTTTTTTTCCCTCTAGCCGATCAGCTGGGACTCAGGAGGCAGCCAATAGATTGGTGGTAGGGCCAAATTAAAGGTAAGAATAATGCAGGGGAGGCAGGGCGTGGGGGAGGGGAGGCAGAACTGGTTCAGTGACGTCATATCGTCACCGCTACCGGCTCAGCGGAACCAGGAGGAACCCACCACTGCCACATTTGTTAAGTGAAACACTGCAATTGTTAAGTTAGTAGCCCTGTTGTTAAGCGAATCTGCCTTCCCCATGGACTTTGCTTGTCAGAAGGTTAGAAAGCATGATCACATGGCCCAGGACACTGGAACCATCATAAATATGAATCAGTTGCCAAGCGTCTGAATTTTGTTCACATAACCACGGGGATGCTGCAACAGGCGTTAAGTGTGGAAAACGGTCAGAAGTCACTTTTTTCAGTGCCATTGTAATTTCGAATGGTCACTAAATGAACTGTTACAAGTTGAGGGCTATCAATACTGTCAATTTATGGGAGTCATATTTACCTGTGCTAATAATCCCGTTTTGGCCTCCACTCCATAGATTCCAAGCTTCCGTGGAGTCTTCTTGGCACTTTCCTAAATCTCTGCATAGGAAAACATGGCTTACCGAGTTTTCAACAACAGAACAGGGCATGTTCTGTACAGTTGTTCAAAGCTGCTTTTCAGGGCAATACTCCTGTACGAAATCATAGATCGTTGGCGCCTAGAGCTCTCTTCTCCTTCCCTCAATCGTTCTTCTTATTGATTTGGGAAAGTTCCGGATGATCTTCATTTCCTTGCCTTTTTTTCAAATTATCCAGCTACCGCACACCTCCATATAATGACACTCATACAGTGAACCCCTCAGTTATTCATAAATGGAAAAAAAGAAGCTTATTAAACGTCCACGGATGTGATATTGTGAGGGAAGAGAAACGGAATTGTGCACCCATCACTGCTTCTTGAGAAAATTCTCTACTCAGGACAGTCTCCCGAATCACGCTCCCATTCCCAACAGGGTAGAAAGGGGCTGCTGGAATACAATAAACCAGGAGAGTGTAGGCAGAAACGTCCGCTTGTCTGCCATGAATACACAACTTTATTTTGCAAAACAAGCCAGGCAAGAGCATGCACGGGATGGCGTCAGAGGACCCCGGTGGCTTTCGATGGTCACCTCCAGGCTGTTGGCTGTGGTAGAATCACCGGTGCACAAGCAATCCCAGCAAAGGATTCTGGGAAGTGGAGGTCCCTCTCCCATTCGTCCGTCTCCGTGTTGTACACCTGCACGATGCTGGTGACATTGTTCAAGTGCCAGTTGTATCCCCCCACGACATAGATCTTCTTCTCTAGCAAACAACAGCCAGCCTCGGATTGTCCTACCCTCATGGGGCTTACCATCGTCCATTGGTTGGCTTCTGGTAGGTAATATTCCACGGCCAAGACATCGAAGCAACGGTCGACATGGTCCATGCGGCCCCCCAGGGCATAAATCTTATTGTTGGCGCTGACCATCGCGTGCAAGACGCGAGGTTCGTTCATGGGAGCTTTGAACTCCCACTGATCCAGTGCAGAGTCGTAGCAATGCAAGGCTTTTTTGTCTTCCACGGATATTCCATACCCACCCGAGATATACAGCTTGCCTCCCACGGTGGCCCCCGCGTGGCCCCATGTCCTGCGTTTGAGGGGGCAAACAAAGCTCCATTCGTTGGTTCTGGGGCAATATTTTTCCACAGATGCCAAGCTACCGGATCTGTTTCTACCCCCCGTGGCATAGACCATGCCACACAATACATTCAGCTGAAACAGGATCCTGCTCTCCTGCATTGCCTGAATACGCAGCCACTGGTTCAGATGGGGGTCGTAGCGGTAGCAGATGTCAAGGGCTCCCTCACCGCTGCGGTACTGTAGATGCTGTCCCCCAACCACATAAACAAAGTTATCTAGGACAGCCACGCAGGTGTGGCTAGTCCCCACCTCCATCTCTGTCAGCTCCTTGAACTGGCGTGTGCTGCTGTCGGGCAAATAGTAGACTTTGCCACTTACGGTCCTATCGTTATCGGTGTATGGCGTGCCACCAAAAGCTATGAGAGAGAGGACATCGGAGCGAATCGCCGTTCGGGGAGATTGCATCTCATGCTGGCGAAATGGCAATATTTGGTAGTTGAAAGCTTCGAGGAGGTACTGCCGGCACAAGACGTCCTCCACCATGATGTCAAACGTCTGGACGCTGTCCACCAGCTCCGAGGATTTCATGAGCGGGAAGCGAATGTGGCAGAGAACCTGGCTGGCACTGCTGCAGCGCGTTGGGTCGTACTGCAGCCATCGGATGGCAGCCCGGAAAAGGTCGATCTCACTGCAGCTCTTGAGCTTGTTACTCTGAAGAAAGAAAACGAGTCTTTCCAAAGGAAGGTGGAGGAAGTCTTCTTCCTCAGAAATCTGAAGGAAATGGCGGAAGGTGAAGGCATCAACGGACTCTTTCAAGGAGGCAAGGCTGAAGGTGGTGGCCATTTGCCCGATGTTAAGGCAGGTCTCAACACTCATGGCTGATTTCAGGAACTCCTCGCACAGCTCCACCACGGGTACCATCTGCAGGAAGACGGCTGCTCCCAGCACATCCTGGATGCAGTCAAGATCAAGGGTGACTTCGGCACTGTAGGCAAACTCTATGATGTGCTTCAAGCCCTTGGCAGAGACTCCTTTCAACTCAATCACGTCTTGGTTGCTTTCCCTCATCCCACCAGTGAACATGGCCCTAAAAGAATCAAAGAATAGGAGACGACATGGATGAGATTCACCATTCCTGGACATCCTCAGGAAGAATCTAAGGTGCTCAGTCGCCTGAACCGCAAGACGGACGGCGAATAAATTTGATAAAAAATAAACAAATGAACAAATATATTTGATAAATAAATAAATTTAATAAATAAAATTGAGGAAGAAAGAAATTTGATAGATGAATAAATAAATCTTCCACAGGTTGCCAACTGAGAAAGTGTGCAACAAATAACTTGCCTTTTCATTGATTGATGCATCACAGTAAATTACATACAGATAGTCCTCAACTTACAACCATTTGTTTAGCAAGCATTCAAACGTACAATGGCGCTGAAAACAGTGACTTACAATTGGTCCTTGAACTTACAACCATTGCAGTGTCCCCACGGTTCCTTGATCAAAATTTGGGCACTTGGCACCTGGTATATATTTACGATGGCTGCAGCATCCCAGGATTATGTGATCGCCATTTGCGATCTGCACAGCCTGCTTTTGACAAGCAAAGTTAATGGAAAAAGCCAGACTTGCTTAACAACTGCATGATTCACTTAACAACTACAGTGATTTGCTTAACAACCGTGGTGAAAAGGGTCATAAAATCAGGCAGCAGGACTGACTTAACAATCACCTTGCTTAATTAGCAATAGAAATTCTGGTTGCAATAGTGGTCATAATTCAAGGACTTTCCCCCCCAAAAAAAATAAGACATCCCATATGATAATAAGCCCAATCGGGCTTTTGAGTGCATGGCAATAAGGCCAAGCACTTATTTCAGGGTTCAAAAAAATATAAGACAGGGTCTTATTTTCAGGGAAACACGGTACTGATATGTGAATCCACTTTGAGGTTGTTTCCTCAATGAATAAGCATATTTAAATTATTATAAATGACTAACCAAAATGTAAATTTCCTTCCTGTGCAAGGGCTAAGTACTCCTTGTCTCAGAAGATCTGCCTCAACCCTTCCTTGTTTATACCAGCTCATAAGGCCTTCCGGAAGGATCCGACATGTGCAGATGTTAAGATGTTTTTCTGGTGCTATGAAACACTGATGAACCCTTTATATCTTCTCAAATCACTGCCTTTTTAAACGAGCTTTGATGTATTTTGATTTAGTTTTATGTTAAAGACTGTCTCAAGTGTCTCTATTAAAATAGAACCGAAGGAGATATATTAGCATAGGAAGCCGTAAAACGCATATAGGCGAGCATCATACAGAGTCCTTTTTGAGATATGAGAGAAAAATCTTACATGAAACTTAAATGATTACAAAAAGAGAATTACTGGTAGTGCTCGACTTACAACAATTTGGATGAGAATTTCCTTTGCTAAGCAAGGCAAGGGCAATTGAGTCATGCCCAATTTTACAATCTTTTTTTTTTTACCATGGTTGTTAAGCAAACCATTGCAAGTTGTTAAGCGAAACACATGGTCATTAAGCAAATCCAGCTCCCCCTACTGAGTTTGTGGTCAGAAGTTGACGGAAGTTGCAAATGGTAATCCCATGACTTTGGGACACAGCAACACTTGTAAATACATGCCGGTTGCCAAGCACCAGAATTCTGATCATGTGACTGTGCACCTGCTGTAGTGGTCATAAGTGTGAGGACCAGTTGTAAGTCTTTTTTTTTATTATAAACCATTTAATGAGACCATTATAACCTTGAATGGTTGCTAAATGAAGAGTTGTAAGTTGAGGACTACCTGTAGAAGCTTAAGACACAAAACAGGAACATAAAATCCAGCCTGCAGTATCAGTCCATGCAGCCCTCCATGCCGTATCAAAACAGATGCCTTTATGGAGGAGAAGAGAGCTGCTCATATATTTACTTGATACAGGTAGTCCTCGACTTACAACAGTTCATTTAGTGACCGTTCAAAGTTACAACACAAAGTGACATAACCATTTTTCACACTTACGACCATTGCAGCATCCTCATGGTCACGTGATTCAAAATTCGGATCCTTGGCAACTACTTCATATTTATGACCGTTCTAATGTCCCGGGGTCATGTGATCCCCTTTTTGAGACCTTCTGAAGAGCAAAGTCAAAGGGGGAAATCCGGATTCACTTAACAACCATGTTACTAACTTAACAAATGCAATGATTCACTTAACAACTGTGGCAAGAAAAGCCATAAAACGGGGCAAACTCACTTAACAAATGTTTCACTTAGCAACATACATTTTGGGGCTCAATTGTGGTCGTAACTCGAGGACCACCTGTATTTAAGTTGAAGGCGTTGAGTCGGAAAAATAGTAAACAGCCATCAAAACTAGTAAATCCTGAAAAAAATGATCATTTAAGGACCTATCCAAGATCCAGAGCTTTCTGCATCATGGTGCAAACCAAGTTAGGGAATCAGAACAGATCTTTCCATTGGGTAAGCATGGTGCGATTCCAGAAATGGACACCATTTTCTGAGTGACCGGAATTCAATGCAGCCACTCAGAAAATGGTGGTCGCTTCTGGAATCATACCACACTGTCACTGCGGATCTCAAAGCACTGCGGAAAGGCTCCAGAGCTCCATAGCACTGCAGAAAGGCTCCAGAGCTCCATAGATCTTCAAAAGGCAAACATACAATGTGTGATGGGATGTGGGGAGGAAGCCCAAGCTCTGCAGGGACCTAGTGGTGTGGGGGGAGCCTGGGGGGGTGGGAGAAGCAGACCCAAGGGCTACGGCATTCATTCTGCTTCAGTGGTAGTTAAATTTTTTAACTACTAGTTCTGTGGGCATGACTTGGTGGGCGTGGCATAGCTTGGTGGGCATGGCTGGGGAAGGATACTGCAAAATCTCCATTCCCTCCCCAATCCAGGGGAAGGATACTGCAAAATCCCCACTTCCTCCCAATCAGCTGGGACTTGGGAGGCAGAGAATAGATGGAGGTGGGGCCAGTCAGAATTTTTACTACCGGTTCTCCGAACTACTCAAAATTTCCGCTACCGGTTCTCCAGAACTGGTCAGAACCTGCTGAAACCCACCTCTGTTCTGCTTCTCTAATGCAGTCTGCACAGTGTTGCAGAAAACTCCAGAGCTCTGTAGCTTTTGAAGATCTCCTGAGCTTTCCACAGTGTTGTACTGTTCAGGCAGCCTCTGTCTTAACACATGGGCCTGATGGGCACTTGACCATGGCCCACACGAGCATACGGGTCCCATACCAACACCGATTTTGTTGGAAGTGCCAATAAAATAAATATATGTTTAATTTTATCAACCATTGATATTTTTATTCCTGTGAGTAGCTGTCATAGGGGCCCCAGTACACTGCTTTTCCCGGGGCCCATAATGCTGTTAAGATGGCCCTGTGGCCGCATGGTGCAAGATCCCATCCAGGTCGAGTCAGCTAAACAATGTTGGCTGGCGGGCCCGCAGGGGAGGGCCTTCTCTGTGGCTGCCCTGGCTCTCTGGAACCAGTTACCGCTTGAGGTCCGGACCATCCCCACCCTATTGGCCTTCCGAAAGGCGGTGTAGACCTGGCTTTTCTGGCAGGCCTAGGACCGTTGATCTCGCTCATGAGATCTGGCGAGATCCGGCCATGAATGGTGTGAATGTGTTTTAGTGTTTTTTAATGTTTTT
>JANHZT010002219.1:41768-55178 GCA_032468215.1 Stegonotus admiraltiensis | reverse complement strand
TCCTTCTAGCCAATCAGCTGGGACTTGGGAGGCAGCAATAGATTGGGGGTGGGGCCAAATAAAAGGTAAGAATAACAGGGGGGAGGGCCCAGCTCCCGAACAAAGAGAACCAGTTCGGTGACATCATATCGTCACTGCTACTGGCTCGGTCGAACCGGGCTGAACCAGGAGGAACCCACCACTGGTGCACGTACTCCTGTTTCAGCACTTGGTACCGAAATGGTTCACCAACACTGTGCTAAGGTGTACCTTAGAATAGTTTCTGAAAATTACTTCTGTTCAATGAGATGGAATCAACCCACTATCAGTGGAAGGGCTAGGAAACCTTAAAAGCCCTTTTACTATGTTGGGTTCTTAGTTTCTTCTTTAATTTTGATTCGATTTCATTGTACAGTGCATGAGAAATTTGGAATAGAAAACTATTATTATTGTCCTTGTCAAATTAGCATATCACATTATCTTTTAATATAACTGAAAAAAGAAAAAAGAAAAGGTAGTATCATTTCAATCAAGTCTCCATAATTCACCAGGGGAGGGGGGATTCCATAATGGTTTACTTCCTCTCTATCTGCCTTGATACAATCAGCAGTTTCATGGTTTTGGCCTCCTGAATGAACATACGCTTGGTTGATTGAAGTCTGGATTTCTAGATACAGCCATTACAAGTACTCACACAGCTCCTAGCTAAGCGAAATATCTGCACTGCTTATCTAGGATTTACTCAATGGAATATTTAACATGAAAAAATAGGGAGCATACAACCTTGCAACAGCACCACATAGTGGTCAGTCGAAGCAGGACTGCTTAAGACAGATCCAAGTTGATAAAAGCAATGGAAGGTCCTCTAATCTCCATTTCCCATACATAGTGGTCCCTTTTCTCTTTCATATTATTATCTAGTAAACTAGTCCTAGACCAGGGGTCTGCAACCTTAAACACTCAAAGAGCCATTTGGACCCATTTTCCACAGAAAAGAGAACACCGGGAGCCACAAAACCCTTCCCACGCCTATTTATTGAGCGGCTTCAAAACTAGAATATGTAGCTGAATTAAACATTCTGTTTTCTTCTGAAACTTTTCTTTTCTTGGATTTATCCATGGTTGGCCTACCGGGGGTTGAAAAGCTCAATAAATTGCATGCTAGCGGGGGTTGCACATTGTCGGTTGTGACACATATTTTGAGTGATGGAGCTGCAGCAGAGGAGTGAAAGAGCCACATGGCAGCTCCAGAGCCGCAGGTTGCTGACCCTTGTCCTAGACCAATAGGCAAATATGCTTAATGATCATTCTTTGGCTTTATCGCCATGACAACTTCAAAATGGGAATGACAATGCAAACACCACTCCTGAAAGAGCATTTAGTGGACTAATTCATTTAAATGCTTTCCTACAGCTGTCTTCCTTGCTGTGGGAGCATGTTTCCTGCTAGAACTGGCTGACTTAACTTGCTTGCTGTATTTACAGAAACAAGAACTAGAATGTCAGTAACACTGACCTGATATATTTATTCACACCCAGAGAGAAAAAATTATTAAACTAAGGAAATTCATTTCTTTTCTGCTCCATCACACCAAATAGCCACAAGGGCAGCTTCAGGTTTCCAACAAAGGCCAGCCACTGTAAGCCCTCTTTAGAATGCTCATAGACTGTCACTAAGAAGTCCAGGGTGAATTTAAGAAAGAAAGAACGGTTCTGAGAAACCCACAGAAGCATATTGGTATTCCTTCTCTTGTACTTTTTCGCAATTACTAAAGATACAAAATGGGATTTGCAACAGAAATACAAAAAATGTTCCCGTTCCATTCCCAAATCCATTAACTTTTTACCTTCCTCTGTTAACAGGCAGTTATACTTGGGCCGAACGAGTTTTTTCATAAATATTTTTTGACAGTGTTTGGGCTCTTCTCAAACCTGCTAATAGTGCCTTCTTCAGTGTCAGATCAATGCCAGCTATAGTCTATTAAAATGCTTGTGTCTATAACCTTGAACTAAGTGGAATAGAGCATCATAGGGCAACAATTTTTCAGCCAAGGTTCCTCAAATAAACCAATGAACAGAATGCATCCAAAATCCAGAACCCGACACCCATGGGATTAAAATTTGACAATTTTTTAAAATAATTTTTATTAAACATTTTTTTAAAAAACAAAAAGAAAGCTTTAACAATTTAATTTGTTAAAATTTAACAAATTTGTAGTGACTTCAGGTGTGGTTCAAAAGAATATAGAACCATAGGTCAAGGGACCTCAGAGTTTTAGTTCAACTCTCTGATTAAGACTGGAAACCTTATACCATCCCAATCAAATGGTTGTCCAGTCTATTTTTGATGATCTCCAGTGATAAGAGCACCCATAACTCTGGGAGGTAAGCTGTTCCATTTATTAATGGAAATTTCTTGCTGTCAGAAATTTTCTACTTGCATCTAGATTGGATTTTTCCTCAACAAGCTTCCATCCATTACTTCTTGTCCTGCTCTCTGATGCCTTAGTGAACAAGTCAATACCCTCTTCTCTGTGACAGTCCCTCAAGTACTGGAAGACAGTTACCATATCCTTCCTAATCCTTCTCTTTCATAGGCTAGACATACCTAGCTCCCTCAACCGTTCATCATATGATTTAGCCTTCAGACCCCTCGTCATCTTTGTTGCTGTTCTTTGCACACTTCCTAGGGTCCCAGCATCTTTTTTGTACCATGGCGACCAGTATTCCAAGTCCAGCCTCACTAGTGCAGTATAAAGCAGCATTATCACTTTTTGTGATTTTTGATGTTAGCCCTCTGTTGATGCAGCCTAGGATTGTATTGGCTTTTTTATTTGGCAGGTGCAGTGGTGGTTTACTAGATTTGTCTCATAGTTGCTACTGTCAAGTCAGGTACCACCTATTCTATACCTATGTATTCGTTTTTTCCTTCCTGGTTCAGTAGACAGGTTCTGTTCTAATCCTCCAGAGGCCCAGCAGGCTGTTTGCACCATTGGCAATCAGTTCTGGTCAAGGTGGATGTCAGAATTGACTCCCACTGCTTTTTTTTTTTTTGCATTTGGTCATTCTGTTTTTCTATTGAGTTAAGGGAATATCTTTGAAATGTGACCTCAAGAGATCCCGGGTTGTCTCATTTTATTACATAAGGGTTATACTCAGCAAGCTACAATCTGGGATTTATGGGCATGGAGATTAATGAAAACCCAACCTCCTAGACCATATTTCACATATGAATGGGCTAATACTGCTGAGCACCATTTCAGCTAGCAGCAAACATCTGCTTAACCTGAACCCTGTATCTTAAGCAAGTCTCGTGTAAAAAAAAATGTATTTGGTTCTTTTGTATACACAGATTTGAAACCTACCTTTCCAGAAAATTTCCTAGGTTTGTAGCAATAAATAGCAGTGTAAGCACAATAAAAAAAATTAAAATAATTAAAGGTAATCATACAGGAAAATTAAAGACAACCTATCCCCTAGGCTGTTGAATAGAAAATTCTTCACCTTGGAAGAAGAAAAAGGTAAGCATCTCCTGAGAACAAGTGGGGTGTGTGCAAAACATTTAGGATCTCTATCAGTACCAAAACAGATCATTATGTGGCCCCACTATTTAATACTCCAATGCACTTATTTTTTGAAGGAGTAACCTTTCAGCCTCCTCTGGACTTCTTATATTTTAACCGATTCACAGTCTGTTAGATGACTGGTCCCTTGGCCTATGACTTATTAACATCTTTTCACTATTTGTGTTGTGGCCCAAATGGATATTTTCAAGGAACTCTAGTAGATTAATGAGAAAGTATTAATCTTGGTATGAACAACATTCAATTTATATAATTAATTCAGACTTTTATAATGTAGTTCATTGATTTGTTCCAGGTAGAATGGTAGGGAAAGAAATAATGGAATTGCAATAAATACCTCTAGTTCTCCATTGTGGTCCCTGTGATTCACCTTCATGGGTTAAATGCTTGTGAGAACTCTACTCAGAACCTTTTAGTGCAGTATTTATCAAACTCAGAAATTTATGCTGCTTATGGAATCCTGGGAATTGAAGTCTACACAGTTTAAAGTTGCTGAAGTTGAGAAACAGTGTCCTAGAGTTGTTTGGCAAGAGCCTGATTCTCCTTTGCACCCAAAACAATGAGGCCTAGTTCCTGCCAAATCTTTCAGTTTATTTTTCACTGCCACAGCCTTTGCACATGCACCCTAAAGCCCCTTGTCCTTGTGCTTTATCAGAATTATCTTGTTCTTTCTCATTTTTTCTCAACAACTCTTCAAAATTTAGGAGTTGTTATTACAATTCTCTGGTGAAATCTAGGGAATGTTCCAGCATTATTCAATTTCAGCATTATAACTCTTAAGACACCATTTTGCCTTGTGAGATGAATTTTCCCCACCCATCCTTCCAGGGGCATAAACTGTAAATGTTTGCATGTTTTATAATAGACAGTTGTCTTTTCGCTTGCGGTTCATTCTGTAGTGGTGAACTTTAAAAAAGAACAGATGCCTCATCTTTCTCCAAACCACCTACTATATCTTCAAAACTGTCAGCTCTTCCTACTGAAAGTTTAACCGAATTCACTACCACCTGTAGAATCATTTGCAAATGCATAAAACCCATCTTTCCCATCCCACTTAATCTGAAGTGTCCACACTGTTCTTTTAGTTAACAATGTTCTGTGTTAATTTTAAGAAGGGCCCAACTACAATTGTCTTGATGGAGCCTTGACTATTGTGGCTTCTTCACAGCAGCCATTTCATATTGCCATTTTTTTATTTGAACAAACCATTTGAAGAGCATCACTTCATCCCTAAAAATATAATCCCTCTAGAATCTCCGCAAATCATGTTCATGACAAATAGTATCACATCCCAACTATCTAGTTATGCCTTGTTATTGCAACGAACACATAGATGCATACACACACACACACACACACACACACACACACGCCAAGAAATATACATGGAAGAATAATAAAAAAGGCATTGTATTAGTTCTGCTTGAAACCAGTCAAGCCTATTTTTTATTTTTTATCTTAAAAAACACACACACACAAAACACAATCACCTAGCCTTTAATGCTGGAAGTATACATAAATTTTACATAGGCTATGTCTACCGTTGTCAAAAATCCCCTCCCCATAAATCCCACCCAATTAACGTACAGATTGATACAGATTGATATAGAACATTAAACATTAAAACAGACTTTTAAAGACGTGGATGAGCCTAAGGCCATTGAAGAACATCCCAGTTAGAAGGCTAGGAAACTGGAATACAAGAACATCCTTTAGTCCAACAGATATGTGGTCAGTGAACTTGGAAAGTAAACAGAGCAGGTTTCATGTTATGGCATCTGGTTATCCTTTTCAGAATGATATACCTTTCGGTATAAGGCAACAAAAGCATTGAGGGAAATATTAGCTCAACAACACTTCTCATATCCCAGCAAGTCAGGTCTTCATAATTGCTTCTATCCCATGTAATATAAAAAGTGAGGCACAGATGTGTAACGTAATGGCTTCCTTTCAATCAGAGTGCTTTATTAACCCAGTCCAACCTGATCCTTCAGTCCGTTTTCTGAGAAAAGTTTTTTCAAGAAAGAAATATGGAAGCAACAAGAAATACTAGAAACTGTTTTTAGTCCTTTCTATTCTAGGAATGTCTTCGTTTTTAGGAACAGGGCAAAGGAAAAGGGCTAGGATTAGAGATGGGTAAATAATACTGTACAAGAAACATGTATTTTAATACCAATTATTTACTTATACAGGCAAAGATTCTGAAATGAATATTGTGATGCCCCTAGACCACACATACTGAATAGTGCCAAGAAGGGAACTAAGGTATAGTTAGGTATTGAACAAAAGTTGCAGAATAGCAAATGGTTCAACCACTGCTTAACAGTAGTAAGAGACTGATGGTAAAAATAGAGAAAAGTCAATCATGACAAATAAAAAGTAAGATTTCTACTTTTATGTAGCAGGATCTCTCTCAGAATGACTTCTCTTGATCTCATGTCTAATCAATGGACAGATGAATCATACTCCTATTATTAATATCCTGAATCTGCCTAAGCAATAGTCAGACTGACCTGCCTTTGAGAAAAATGCAGCCACTTAACTCCAAGAACTGATTTTTACAGGCAAATTTTAGAGCTGGACTTAAGCTGATTTAATTTCAGGAAATTAGTGAGATTCGGCTCATGGGAGCTTACTAGGCAAATTCCTGTAACACACATGCTGTATTGCCTTTTTAAAACTAATTTGTTTTCCTTTCCTGTAAAATCTTTTCAACACAAATTGTTTGGTCAATTTCTGCATACCACATTCTACCTACACCCTCAAACCATGCTGTAATCGAACATGTGTTCAATTAAATGTTGTACCTTCTGATTCTTGATGAACGTATCTTTTCTTTTATGTACACTGACAGCATATGCACCAAGACAATTCCTTGTTTGTCCAATCACACTTGGCCAATAAAAAAATTATTCTATTCTATGTGAGAATTACTGAAAATGATGTAGTTAAAGTCTCTGCATCATCGTTTAAAAAATGTCATGGCTATAAATGAGAAGCTATCACTTTTTGGCAGGTTCTCATTTTATGTATTTCTACTGTATGAAATAAAAAAGAAAAAAGAAAGGCAAGCATATATTTATTTTAATCCTTAACCACAGATGTGCTATTTTGGCTACACTATTACAGACATGAGGTCATAATGACTTCAGTAACAAAAAGACATTCAGTGTTTTCATGGTTGGATCTAAAAACTGATGTATAGAGCAGTAAACCAAAAATTGTATTGATCTCTATCAAATGCATATCACGCAGTTCATTGTTTGTATCTCCATCCTTGAACTTCAATCTTTCTTCTCTAATTTTTACATTGGTCCACTGAATGATGGCGCTAATAATTTCTTTAGAAAATAATAATTTCCAAATTTCTAGGGGAGCATGTGAATTTCCAAGAATTCTAGCTGCTGGCCGTAGTCCAGGTAATTGCACAACAATATTGTGACTAGTGGTTCTGGATCTATTGCTTCCAAAAGGTGCAGAAGATCATTTGAATTTGTTCTTGCCATATAAATTATTGCACAATGTAGATTGTACCTGGTCATCAATTTCATTGGGAGCTTCATCATCACTGATGTCAGAATCAGCGGCGGGTTCCTCATCATCAGTTACAAAATTTTCATCACAATCCGATTCCACTTCACTCAGATCACTCTCTGCTTCTCCATACCATTTTAAAACAGTTTTTTCAAAATTTGGATCACCAAATCGTACTCTTTTTGACGTACAACTTGGCCCCGACATTATATTAAAAAAAAATGTTAACAAAGATCTGCCGTCAAAATGACCGAAACTCAAATTCAAATGCCGCTACAGAAAACACCAAATAATTGACACAAATGCGATGCTGCATACAGTCTTATTGGTGGGAAAACAAAAGCTATTCGCAACCGGAATGGTCCATTTCTAAAAACAGGGGTGCTCCAAACATTTTGGAAAACTGTTGTGGTCACTATGACCGCAGGTCTGTGGTTATGGGTTAATCATGCTTGTCTATTTAAGTATACAGACATGAGTAGGAAAAAAGGTGGCCCCTGCATATTTTAGAAGAATGAGTTCTACATAGTTAATCTTCATATTTATGTATTTTCTGCCTCTTGGCTGTAGCTCCAAAATTGAAATACATCTTATTAAATGGTTCTTGACATCATGCATTTCTAGATTCAGTTCACATCACTAAAATTGCCTACGATAATTCAAACAATTCACATAGCTCTTAAGAGTGTGCCGTTCTTTTAGCCTGGCTGCGTGTTTCAAAAGACATTGCCAATTTAGTTTACATTCTAAAGAAACACAAAAGTAGGAAACCAAGCTTTTTGAAAAAGCTCTCACAGTAAAATATATGAGGAAGAGATAAACAGGCTGAGGTAAATTCTTCGTAAATTTCCTTTAGTCCAACTTTAACCTTAAAGACTTTCCTAGAAAGGCTGAGACTGAGCCTACAGCATCCCCATTCTGTTATCTTCTAGATTTAGAAAAGATGGCCCAAAATCTAGCAGGATCAGAAGACTTATTTGCAGATGTAGATAAAAGTTTGGTAGAGCAAGTCTCAAAGATGCAGCACCAACCGTATGGACATGGATAACCTGTACGCCATGCCCTTGACATTTACTGAAACGAGATTAAGATACTGAAAAATCCAAGTGAGACATAGATCTGCATTGCAGAGAATACATTGAACTTCATTAACAAATCTTTAATCATGGTGCTTACATAAAAACACTAGCTGTCATATAAAGGAGAGCTATGGCAGATGCATTGTTCATATCAGAGGAAAGTACAGAGACAGAAGACTAAAATAATGAACAACAACAACTGGGATAGCTCTTTGCACCTAAGTACCTATTATGGAATTGTATTACTTATATATTCTCCTTGCCATGAAGCTTCTTAGCCCATGATTATATTTAGTGACGTTAAATGGCACATGACGCTGAAAAAGAAAAGCGTCTCTTCTTCTCGCTTTCCTTTTTTCTGTAAAAATTGTTCAAGAAATGAATTGCCTACAGAAGGAAGAGTAGCCTAGGTATAATACTACATAATGGCATGTTTCCTCTTGCAATTCATTTTGGAGACATGCCCAAATTGGAATGTTTGGTATCCCAGATACTTTGCTTTTTGTTGTTTCTAATAGAGTTGGCCTTATGAAGAACTATAAATAAGCTAATTAAATATTGCAGTACTAAAATGGGATTTGTTGAGCTGCTGTAATGCAAAAGCAACAACAGGACTATGGCTTTTTTCGGAGATAATTGGAAGGAATCCAGCCTTCCCAACATGGCCCTGCTGTGAGGACTTTGCAAAACCACCAGCCACTGCTATTCTTCTCACGGACTTCAAAAACAGTCCCTTCTTTAAAACTACTAGTTTCTTCATCTCCTTCAAAATCTGCCACAGCCACATAGAGGGCTTCTTTGGAGACATCCAGGTTGGTAATTGGAATGGATAATCTTTCCTTCTCCAAAGGCTTGGGCAATGACTTTTGGCCTGAGCTGCTTTTTGTTTTGGTTTCCTCTTGGCCAGGACATGGCAGGAAGGCTTTGGCTTTTGGTGGAACCAATATTGGCCTACTAGACACTGGGACAGCTCGAACTTCAGGCACTTCCTTCTGTGGGACTTTATGTTCTGCAGTGGGGGCAAATGAAACTGAGGGTGGTGGCACACTTGATTTCTTAGGAGGTGGAGGCCTTCTGGGAGGTACTACTGGACGTTGAGGGGGTTCCCTAGGTACTGGAAAGTTGCTCTTGGGTTCATTTTCACCTGGCTTTGATGAACCCACAGGAACTTTGGGGAAAGGAGCTTCCTTAAAGATTTGGCTTTCAGGTCTAGAGGGAGGTCTAACCTCCATGTTGGGCTTTTCCTGAGATTTGACAGAAGATTCTACTGGAAGTCCACTGTTACTGAAGGCACTCTCATTAACCACAGGCTCCTGCTCTGACAGCTTCTCTTGAGCCTTTGCAGGCTTGAGTTTGCTCCTCAGGTTGCAAAGATCTAATTTGTTCTCTGACTGAGGAGGATCTGTCCTAGGAGCAGGTGCTGGTTTCGGTTTGATCTGAGGTTTTGATTTCAGAAAAAGGTTTGGGGTAGCTGCTTCAGGCTTATCCTCTGGTGGCTCCATCTTTGGTTTCATCGGCTTGACTGTGGGCCGGAGGTTGGGCTTCTTTATTTCTTTTGGAGAAACCTTATGTCCACACTCAAGACCCATTTCGTTTTTCAACTGGAACAATTTGCCCTTCTCCGTTTTGAGCTCTGGCTTCTTGTCCCTTGGAGGCACAATCTGCTTTGGGGGAACTGCAGGCAAAATCATGCCAGGAGGTTTTGGAGGAGGCCGCTGCTCTAGCCTTTGTCTTTCCATTAATTCCTCTTCTGATTTAATTATGGATTCCTTCCTTGGAGGAAGACTCGGTTTCTCTTCCATATCCCGATCACCTATTTCTTCATACCCAACACACAAAGAAGCATCACTGTTCTCTGGCAAAGCATCCTGGGACATCTCCTTTCCTTTCCATTTGATTCCATATTCAATACCATTAGGGGGTGCTTCAGGCAGAGGTCGAGATGGCCCAGCAAGGTCTCCATTAGAGCTGTTCTCTGCTGTGCTGTCACCAAGCCGTAGCTGTGCCATCTCATTTGGTAACGGTGCCAAGAAATTAGGTCTACACGCATTGCTAGTTTTCTTGTATTTGTCAATAAAAGTAGCCGGTGCCCAGCCTTCCTTCTCCTCAATTTGAATATACCACCAACCACTTAGGTTCTTCTCAATTACCTGGAGAAGGAAATAAAGCCACCATTCTTTAGAACTTTATAACAACCGCATTACCTAAAATTTGTGAGATTAAGTTTAGCATTAAGATTTTAACTGGTTTTTTTTTCACCCTCATATTTCACTTAACAGACAAGTAGCAATCTATTTTTAGCCTACAGATTCATCACAGAAAAACTATCAAGGTAGTTTACAGTGATGAGTCACTGTAGGCTGAAAATGAATTTATAGTATGATCAAATCAGTTGATCCTAAAGGAAATCGACATTGACTGTCCTTTGGAATTACAGATAGTGAAGCTGAAGCTCGAATACTGTGGCCATCAAACAAGAAGAGAGGACTCACTGGAAAAGACCCTGATGTTGGGAAAGATTGAAGGCAAAAGGAGAAAGGGATGGCAGAGGATGAGATGGTTATATGGTGTCATTGAAGCAGTGGGCAAGAGTTTGGGCAGACTCAGGGAGACTGTGGAGGACAAGGGGCCTGGCGTAGTATGGTCCATGTGGTTGCAAAGAGACTTAGTGACTTCACAAACCACCACCAAAAATCCACATCATAAACAGAGATTGTTTTCTATTTAACTGAGTCTAACTCTATGACTCTGACCTAAGATAGTAAAAGATTAGATTCTCAATTTGGTACCATTTTGTTCTCTACAGCATAAATAATATTTAAATAATATTTAACAAGGACATGGTTGTTGGCATCTGTCATCTAAAATTATTACTAAGTAGCTGATAAAATTTGCAACTTTCTTTTCTTCACTTTTAAATTCTGCTTGATAGAATGACTGCCACTGAATCCACCTGGACATCTGAAGGTTCAGAGGAGCATATTCAGCTTTTGTACAATTATAGGGCATGACCAAAGTTCTTATGATGCAAGCCCAAGAGAGAATCAAGGATTTCCAGATGATTTATGTTATTGATTGAAATGAGCAGTTTTCCTGAATGATTACCTATCTAAGCATGGGCAGGGCATCCAAACAAGGGATCCCAGATGACTTCTATCAATGGTACAAGAAACTCTGATATGACAAGAAAATAAATAGTCACTAGATGTCAGTATTGAGCCATCTATAAATGTGTATAGTCTGGATACCAGAGAATAGGAAACACACTTCTGAATTTTAAAACCAGGAATATACCAATAGGGGGACATTGTCCTATAATTTAGTAGTGCACAGATGACAGATAAAAATAAGGTCTCCACTTCCTCAAGTTAAAAATATGTTTAATGGGAGCACAGAAAATTTGCCTTTCTTGTAATGCATCATTCCCCAGAGCTACTGGTTGAAGACAAGGAGGATAACCCTCTTTCTTGTATTTATGAAGTCACACAAGGGCATGGTTCTAAGTAGAATCTTAGTAGTACATTCTGTTGGATCAAACTTTTCCAGTTTGATTTGTTCAAACTATTCTTATCAAATTTAAGTGGAGAGAAGCAGCATCTTGATTCCTGGAATATATTTCTGACTCAAGTAGTTGAGATAGGAACAATTATAATGAAGAAAAACTTCATTAGAAAACTATGATTAAAATCACAACACACAGCTTATTAGAACTGGGTTAGCTGACAATACTATAGCATTGTAAAAGGGCTTTCTTTTAGAGCAGGGGTGTCAAACTCACGTCATCATGGCGGCATCACGTGACATATCGGGACTTTCCCCCCCCTTCGCTAAACTGTGCGTTATGCATCCAGCCCGTGGGCCGAGAGTTTGACAGCCCTGTTTTAGAATGAGTTTTAAAGTGAGCTCTGTGGAAGAAGCCAAGGATTATGGACATGGGCCTGACAAGACTTAGTCTCACCTCTACTTTCAGTCCTGCCTGGAAGCTGATGCCATCAGGGATGGTGGTCTGGAAATCAGCAATAGTGTAATACTCTTCTTCCACCTGTGGGGGCACTGGAGGCTTTGGCAGATTGACACACCGTGGCTATTACAAGAATATTAAAAATATGCATCAGTCATCTTCCATCCACAAAAAGCAATTCTTTACACATTAGGCGTTCCAGCCTCCATCTGCAGGATCTGCAGGGTCACATAGCAAGCGAGCCCAAGGAGATGACAAACCCATAACACATTTTTTAGCAGAACCTCTGCAGAACAAGAGATGAATGGTTCCTTCAGTCAATTCCAACTATGAAATCAAAGTTGTGTGTTTATAGAAAATCAGCTTTTTGGTAGTGCTTAGAAGCAAATCTAAGTAGAAATAAAAGTGGGGTCTGGGGTTTTATAGTTAAAACCTGCATTAATTGTATACGGTAAACTTATTCAATGTTGGAAAAATCCCCATGCTATCAGTTTGATTGCCGGTACAAATTCCAGAAACAGACTTCTTGCTATGACAACAATCCAAATCACACAAGTAAAAACAGTGATTGCATCCTACCCAATTAAATGCCCTGGGAACACAGCTCATACCACATTGAACTTTATTTGCTCCCCATATTTTTAAAGGGAAAAGCAAGTTAGACATGCCAATTTCCTCCTTAACTGACATACTATAAAAATGCTTTGGACATGGGGATTTATGCAGACATAAAAGAGGCAGCAAGATTTGTATCTCTTTTATCTTCCCAGTGTCTTTCATTCCATCTGATTAGTTGTTATCAGGCTGCTTAAATGCATCGGGAAGCAACACTTACTATTGTGAGATCTCGACGAGGAGGGGGTCTTTGCCTCATCTTTGGTGACTCTGTCAAAACAAGTATTTAAATGTGCTTCAAAGTTATCAGCATGAGTTTCAGAAAACATTTGTGAACAACACCCCATTACAGATAATCCTTAATTTACAGCTGCAATTGTCCCCAAAAGTTCTGTTGCTAAGCGAGACATTTGTTAAGTGGGTTTTGCTCCATTTTACTACCTTCCTTGCCACAGTTGTTAAGTGAATCACTGTAGTTATTAAGTTAGCATGACTGTTTGTTTGTTTGTTTGTTCGTTCGTTCGTCCGTTCATTCATTCATTCATTCATTCAATTTATATACCGCCCTTCTCCCTAAGGACTAACAGCCAAACATAAAATACAAACAATACAAAAGTTAAAAGACAATTAAAATAATTAAATAATTTGGCCAGACAATT
>JANHZT010002217.1:122820-136689 GCA_032468215.1 Stegonotus admiraltiensis | reverse complement strand
CTCTTTCATATAGTCTTTCATTGATTCTTTCAAAACCTCTTGCAGGGTTTCCACTACCTGTGGGTCAATAGGCAATGGAAATTTCAGTGTGTGTGCTGGAGAACCCCCAGCACTTCTAGGAAGTCCAGATTTTAGTTGTTTGGCAGCCATTTCTTTTTAAACTTTTTAAACTTTAATCAGCTATAACAAGTTTTATAAGTCCAAATTCTTCAAATCCTCCAGTCAATTTAATTACTTAAACAAATCAACTCAAAAGTTCATTCAACTCAGGTCTTTCCTCTTTAGTATAGACTCCACAGGCTTTAAACAGCACAAAAAGCCCTTATCGCTTTAACAAGGGCTTCCGCTGCTTTTACTACTTTTGCTTTCATGCCCTCTCAAAACTCAAGTGCCATCTTTTGTTACTTTCACCGTCTTTCAGAAGGATACACAGTAATCACTGAGTTAGGTTTTTTGATAGTTGCAATTCCCGGCACTCCTATCTTTGCTCTGTCTGCTTCCAGTATATTAAAGTTGTTTATTGAGTGCAGAGATGGTCGTGATGTTTTGTTCCGCTTTAAAAGCAGAAGCGTCCTGGATGCAGAGCTTCCTTCGGGTCTCCCAGGGAGCTTTCACCCTTTCAGCCCCCAGACTTGTTTCAGGGGCTTTAGGGGAGCTCTACCCATCTCTGAATGCTCTCCTTTCCCTCTTCTCCCAAGGGAAAGGTTTCCAAGCCGCCGGACAGCTGATTTGCGCTGTCAGGGTGGCTTTAACGCTATCACGGGGCTGGCGATCCACAAAGAACTGTCACCCAACGTCTGCAGCGCCACCGGAAGTCCCACATATTCTTCATATATTTATGCCTAACCATCTCATTAACTTTTTTTCCACATTGGTCACTCATTTTTATATTTATATAATTTATATTCATTCATCATCCATTGACTATAGATGACACATGCATGCTTCAAAGCTCACCCATTACCACCGCATTCACATTATTTTTTTGTTTCTTGTGACATAGCTAAGTCTCACTTCCAGGAACAAAGGACACAGAAGCACACAATTATATATCTTGATTTTTACTTACTTTGACACACATTCACTCATGTCATCGAACTACATGTTACTTGTTATTTTCCTAAAAGAATTTGCACATAGTGTATTAAAATGTCTCTAGCCATGTCCCCATCATTAGTAAACATTTATCTACTTGTTCCAATTTATGTATAACTTCTGTGTGTGTTCAAATATACACACACATTCACATTTCCTGCCAGCATACCTCTAACATCATCACAAACATTCTTTGTATATTGATCCATAAATACATTAAATGTTTTTTCTCTCTCTCTAACTACTCAGTGTTTAATTATTTTCTAAAAACGTAATTTACTTTCATTCATGTTGAACTTCCATCATATACTACTCTTAAGCCATTTAGCAACAATCATTAAACTCCATTTTCATGAAAAATTCCATTATTTTATCCTACTTATCATATACTTTCTCTAAATCAAATTAAATTATCTATTGTCTGTTGAAGAGCAAAAGATACAGTTCAGCTTGTACTTCTTTCAATCAGAATTCTGCGAAACTTAACTGATTAATTTTTCAAGCTGCTTCAGGATAAAGAAATTCAAAAACTGATTCCAACCTTACTTCTGGCCTCCCAGCTTCAACCTGGGAATTAGACTACTGGATTGCTAGGCATTCCAGACTCAGTATGATTCCCTGTCAGGTCTATTTGTAATAAATTATGAACAAGATGGTAGACCCAGTAAGAGTGTGAGTTGTAGTCCCACTAGGCATGAGAGCGTACTAGGTAGCTTTGGGCCACTCATTCTTTCTCAGCTCAATTTACCTCGCAGGATTGCTGTTGTTGGGAAAATAGGACGAGAAAGGACTATTGGTATGTGTATGGTCTTGTGTATTTTTCTAAACTTTGTAAAAAAGGAATGGATGCTATTGGTAATGAAGTGAACAAGGTCAACCTCACCCTCTCCCACTCTATGACTCCCACTCTCATAGCTTTCCAGAAGCAGGGAAAAAAACTTTTATATTTAGCCCCTACTTTATAGAATTCTAGTTTTTATTTTATTCATTATTTTAATAACCTTTATTCTGATTTTGCCATCTGTTTTATTATGCAAATTCTGTAAACTGCCCAAACTCTGCTTCTTTGTTAGCAGACATAGAAATAAAATAAATAAATCTGTCTATGGTTTATGTATTCAACTTTGTGACATTTTGCTTCATGTGAGAGAATAACAGCATTCTTCTAGTCATCAAGCATAGATGCAGACTTGAGATACATGCTGAATAATCTCTCCTTAAGCAAAAATATCTTAACATTTCTCCAGTTACATATTTTAACATGTCTCCAGTTACACTGTCAACACAAGAATCCTTAAATTATTTTAACCTTCTCACAATATTTATGACTATTTTTATCATTTTGTTTTGACATTAACATTTACAGAATTCATTTCAATTAGTGCCATGCTAATCTCTAATATACTACTTCCACCATCCTGAAATCATTTCATTATTTTTTTTTCTTAATTATATTCACTATACTGGAGGACCCTTGTGTAGCCCTTTCTATCCACTTCCTATTTTTTTAAAAAAAATCTACTGTATTTTTTTTTTGTGGTTTTACTGTCTCTTTTATCCTAGTAATTTGTTGACAAACATATTTTCTGCTATATATACATTGTTTAATCTCATGATTTCTCATTCTGGTGTTATTTGACTTGATTTATATTGAATCTTTTTTGTGATCAGTCAAGAGAGCCATTATGTCATTTTCCTGGTGAAAACATTAAATAATGATATTCTTGAAGATCTACTAGTGTCCTATGCTACTTGTTCAACAAAACGTAACGTATTTTTCAGAGTATAAGACGCACCTTTTCCCCCCCAAAAGAGGGTGAAAATTTGGGTGTGTCTTATACACCGAATGTAGCCCTGCCCAGCCTCTAAAATGGATGTTTCAGAGGCTGAAAAAAGCCTCAGAAATGGAGGTTTCAGAGGCTGAAAAAAAAGCAAGATGCAGCGCTCACAACCAACGAACCTGTTGCTAAAGTTTACCTCTGGGAACAGCTGATTGGGGGTATTCCAGGAGGCCGATCCACCCACCAATCAGCTTTTTTCTTATTTTCCTCTCCATAAACTAAGGTGTGTCTTATACTCCAGTGCGTCTTATAGTCTGAAAAATATGGTAGATTCAGATGTGTCTTATTTGACGGACTTACATATGATTTTCTGGAAGCTTAGAAATGAGTCTATCACTGGTTATCTCAGTAAAGATCTCATAGGCATGAAGTATAAACGTATAAACTATAAACTTGATCAAGTGGGTGCTCAGTGTGTTTATGGAAGAGATATATCCATTGTCTAATTTTAGCATTTGTAGTTTTGCCTCCCAAAAGTGATTTCATTAATCTGCTTCGGCTGCGGCAATAGGCTGATCCTTGAGGGATCTGCTCTAATGGTTAATCATGAACTGGATAATTGTCATTTTTCACTGTAAGTTTCTGAAAACATTTCTGTTCTTTCTGATTTCTTTCTTTATGCCTTGCTCCAGTTTCTCTTCTAACTCTTAAAACCTAGGAATAATTTTAATTGCCCTTTCTTACATAGTTTCCCTATTTGCTAGGTAACAAATGGTTATTCAACTTGTTTATATCTGAGTCAGATCTTTAAAAATTCTCCCACTCACTGAAATATGACATTTATGAAATCATGGTATTAATCTTTAAAGCAAATATAAGTCATGGAAAATTATTCCTTTCATCTGAACAAAAAGACCTCCAGTTCTGTTATTTGTATTAGTAAATAACCTTAATGGAGCCTCCCCTGTCAATGTAAATAGTGCCTGGAGTGGATCTCCCTTATCTACTATAACCAAGAAGAGCCAAGAATAATCACTTTTTTCCCTAATGGTACTCAATCTCCCCTGAAGCTGGTGTTTACACTGCAAAAAGAATAACTGACTAATAATTGCCAGCTATATTATACTGTGGTTCCTCTGCTACAGTACAATTCCATTAAACTCCATTACCATTAAACTTAAAGATGAAATTATGCAAGGTTGATTTTATAACTATGCCATTCCCATTTTGTAATTTCAATTAACACAACTAGATAGTGTCATGTTCCCTTGAAATTCTTCAGGGCCAAATCATTTATAATGTTCTGTAAATATTAGTCAAGAGGTTGGGAAATAATCTCTCTTTTTTTAATTCGGCTTCAATTTTCCCACTCAGCTTCAATTTTCCAAGTGTCATTGATCAGTGATCATTTTATTAATTCCATCATTAGAATAGCCAAGTAATCACTGCTTTCAGCAGAGAAGAAAAGGATTAGTGATTATGCCTGTTAGCATACTCTTAGTGTGTTTTATGAAAACCAGGTTTTCATTTTCCATTTTCAAAACATTCATTAAAAAGACAAAAGCAACATGTAAAACTCATGTATTCTAAGACAAAGTAGTTCTGGTAACTAATATGCAACTAACATCACTCCCTTATAATTAATCCCATCTCAGCAGTGTATTTCATGTAACTGATTGTGTTGATAATCCATCATCTTGTAGATTGGTAGTTTCAAATATGTCTGGTCCATGCCTTTAGTATCTGTTATGGCTGCTGTTTTAGTCTGCTGCTGTGATGTGAATCATAAAATTTCCACAACAGATCCATAATACACATTCATTTGTATTAAGACATTTTCCTAAAATTACTGGTTAGCAGTCATATATCCAATTTCTTCTATATAGATTGGGATTTGGAATTCAAACCGTGGCCTTAATATGACTAACAGCAATAAAGACTGGACTACCAATATAACAGATTCACTAGCAAACCGGACACTCATAGTCACCACTATTTTGGTAAGTTCTGGCATATTTTCTGGTTAGTTTTCTTTGCTTTTCCTACAGATAGTATTTGCTTTGCTAACAGCCTATCTAATTAAAAAAAAAGACATGTTTTTTTAATTAATCACAAACTTATATTACAGATGCTCTCAGTACAATGTACTGTAGTACCAGCGTCACAAGAATTGGGGATTTAAATAGTGTAAGCATAAACCCTTGTAGATGTCACACATACAATTTAACAGCACATATGCTCTGAGGTAATCATCTAAATCTTGTCAAAGTTGAAATTGTTCTATATTTTATAAACTCCACATTTCTGGAGCATATGTTCCTATTTTTATTCCTAACTTCATTGTGTTTCCAAACAATTTATGCAAGTTCACTTATTTGTTTAAAGCAAATGCATTATAACATAGAAGTAGTGTTTGAGTCTACGATGAAATGTATTCATGTTTTATTTCAAAGGCAAGTTTGAGAAATCAATCTTAAGAAGAAAATGAAAAGAAATAGATGTGTCTGTATTCTACCTCTGGACAATAGTGGATATACACTATATATAAAATTGAGGTTGACAGTCTGATGCCCAAGAATATCACTGGTTGCTATATCCCTTTAAAAAAAACAACAAAGAACATTAAGATAGTCAATAACTCATAAATTACCCAATTCTTGCAAGATTCTCATATATAGTATGATCTCGTCAGACTTTGGCTATTTTAGAATTTAACTCATTTTATTTATTATGTTTTTAAAATGTTTTAAACATTGTGTGAAATGGCTCAACAATATTCTGGTACTAAAAACATATAACTTACTGCAGTGTCAAACAATGAATCCATCTAAAACAACAAGCTTAGATCTTTCATGAAAGATCAGCAATTCTTAATTATTATTATTTTCTTATCACTGAAGGAACTGACAAATTAATGTAGGATTTTCCATGTTATTTACCAGGGTGATATGGTTGCACCTTAATGTGAGTGAATGACCACATGCTGCTGCATCTTGGGCAGTAGTACATCCTAATACCACAATAACAATATTAATCTTAGAAAACACTATCTCAGTGTTTCCTATTTAATTATCTGTTCCATATACTGTGCAACTAGGCAGGAAACCTCAAGGTGGTTATGAGTATGGAGTTTTCTCTTGTTTAATAACTTGGGTTTAATTACCATACTGTGATCCTAGCAACTGTATGATTTAGTACATCCTAAAATTTTCAGTTGTTTGTTTTTAGTGTGTGAATAAATATATTGAGCAATGAATTCTTGCAAACTGGTTTCCTTTTTACTATCTTGATCAGATTTAGCAATGTGATGACCTCAGAAAACAAATCAGGCTAGAGTTACTGTTTTACATAATTGATTCAGATAAAATGTTAATATTAAGCTAAGCATCTGTACATTTTAGCATATCACTAATCTTTTTCTGTATTTCAAAAATAGCTGGTTTTACGAATGTCTTATGTATTTTTATACAGGAAGATCCCTATGTCATGTACAAGAAATCTGACAAACCTCTCTATGGTAATGATCGATTTGAAGGTTACTGCCTGGATTTATTGAAGGAATTATCAAGTATTTTAGGCTTCCTCTATGAAGTAAAACTAGTATCTGATGGAAAATACGGAGCCCAGAATGACAAAGGAGAATGGAATGGGATGGTCAAAGAACTCATAGATCATGTAAGATTGAATTGTCATCTTGGTTATTCTTTTCAGCTTGCATTGATCACTAACAGAAACATATAAACTGACATTGGTCACTAACAGAAGCATATAAACTACTAGACCTCCATACTTCTTTTTCCTCTGTAGATTAAGTACTTATTTGATAAAAGAACAAAATTAGAATGGAGAGATTTTTTTCGCAGAAAGTCTGCAATCTTAAAAATTTACATGCAATGCAATTCCCTTACTATGAGCCAAGCTATCATGTGATAATTAGTAAAGCAGTCATTTTAAGAACTCTGAACATTCTGCGCCTTTAACTACAGATATAGGAGGAAGAAATGGCTGATGGCCACTTTTCTTCCAATTTTATTCACATTCATGGTTTATATTCCTTGCTTCTCTGGATCAGTTGTGGACCACAACTCCTATCATCCATCAGTTCTGACTGTGATCCTTACAGTTTACATTTGGGAAGGAGAGGCTATACTTACTCATTGAGCATAATGTTTTCTATTAGCCCGTTCCTTACAACATGAACACTATGTGCTGTTAGAACGCAGATGAAACAGCCAACTGAAATACGGACAAAGAGGCATGAAGAACTGTAGAATTAAATCTAAGTAAATTGCACTTTAAATTTATATTTCTATGAGAAAATTTCCTTGAAAAACATCACTTTTGGAATCTCTCAGAGTTTCACTTTTTCTATTACACTTAATGGATTTGGTATACTCAGTGTTTACCAAGAGCACTTCATCATAGCAGCTCAAGAGCCATCTAAAAGGATGACACACTAAATCATATACTGTAATCATAAAAATGCATTATTTACAAAGCATCCTTGCGCTATGTGTTTTTGAATAAATAAACTGAAGATACCGTAAGTGTATTTTCTTATAGTGTTTTTCTGAAAGTAAGTTCCCTTAATACAATGGAACTTACTGCTGAATAGACATGTATACAATAATGTTGCACATTTCTGTTTCTTTCTCAACAACCTTTAATGAGAAAAACATTTTTGTTTAAAATGTAGTGACCTATACTGATGCTTGAGAGAGTAACTGATACAATAAAAATATGTTTATTTGTTTCTACAGTGGAAATGAGTAGATAATTCTTCAATTTGTATTTCCAGAAAGCTGACCTGGCAGTTGCTCCCCTCACTATTACCTACGTAAGAGAAAAAGTAATAGACTTTTCAAAGCCATTCATGACGTTGGGAATCAGTATTTTGTACCGGAAGCCTAATGGCACCAATCCTGGGGTTTTCTCCTTTCTAAACCCTCTTTCTGCTGATATTTGGATGTATGTGCTGCTAGCCTGCCTGGGAGTCAGCTGTGTGCTCTTTGTCATTGCACGGTGAGTTTAAAGGCCCCACTTGTGTAATAGCGAAACACATGCATTCCTCTGAGTGATACCTCTGGGCATGTAAATTATTCTTGGTTCAGAAATGATAATCTAGCTACATCTTCTGTATCACTACCCTCTAATAATGTGACTCTGCCAAGCTGGATACTGTAAAAGCAAATAATGGAAGAGAAAGAATTTGGGAAGCTATCGGAGTGGCTGCACTCTATGCAGAAAGAAAGGAAAGAGGCATGCTGGATCAGTGACAGTAGCTTTCATTTCCTGCCAGGGACAAGCAGGCACACAACTAAAGGGTCAGTTAATTTCTTTGTACCCTTGTCTGGGTTACATTCTTTGTATTGCTACTTTTCAGGTTAACACTTTATTTGGTGGTTTTCAAATTATATTGCAAGGAACCCTTAGATTCTCTGGGTCAGGGGTCCCCAACCTGTGGACCATGAGGGGATTGCAACCAGGCCACAGAAACAGCGAGTGCAAATCCCCATGCACACATCTTCATTTGCGCGAGCATGTGCACACACTCCATTTATAAGAGTGGCAGGCACAAGTGCATGCCACATGTGCATGTGCTTGCCAGCTGCTGGCGGGGAACCATCCCCTCTCCATCCCCCACTGGTCTGCAAAGTAAGAAACATTGGGGACCTCTGCTCTGGATGGATGACAGGGATTTCTAACCCAAAGCCTGAAAGATATCCCATAGTCATAAGGCAAATTGTGATCTTTCATATTTGGTCTAGCTGTTCTTGCCTCTCATAACAGAAAAGAACAAATATTACTGTATATATCATGCCAGTTCAGGTGGAAGATGTTTGTACAATCTGTCTAGCTTTGGCACTCTCTTTTCTTTACTTCTCCCTACATACCCCATGTTCTCCTTAACCCAAAAGAGAAGCCATTGAGTTTTTGGTGAAGCAAGTGGGAGAGTTGGATGGAAAAGTTTAATGTATACCATGTAAGTTCAATAATGGTAGCCAAAACTACGTTTCCTAGAGAGAGAGAGAGAGAGATCAGGCAGAATTTTTATGATAAACTGTCTGTAGAACAGAACAAAATCTCCAGCAAAGTCCATCTTGAAAATGTATTGCTATGGACGGATTTTTGAAGATTAAAAGTTTGAAAGCTACTGAAGAAATAATTTTAATAGCACTGAAGTGATTGTAAAAAGCACAGGTACTATCAAGCTATTATTTTTTGGCACATCAAACTGCATATTTCATGTAAGGCAATGAAAGAACAGTTGTAACAAAATATCTTAGACAGATATTCTGCTTAGCAGTATGTGTCAAAAGCAAGGCAGGTAGTGAATTAATGCCTTGATTTTCATGCAAATATGATACAATGCTCTTGAAAACTACCATTTGCAGCAATAAATGCTTATGAACTATGCTCACCGTACTGTGAAGCACAGATTTGACTATTTGTAAATCAACAACTTTGGAATGACTAATAACTATCTGATCATCATTGCCAGATTTTTTTCCTCTGTGTAATGAGGCAAGACTGAAAACTATTCTGTTTTTCCCACTGCGAGAAAGATGGATAAAAATCAGCTACCTGGAACCTTTGCTAACAAGGGCTTGATTCCACATTGAAGAAGTCTAAAATGAATAATAATCTCAAAAGGTTGCCATGCCAATTTGCAGAACACTTTTGGACATCTAAATAGCTTCTTACAAAGTGTGTTCTGGCAAAGATAGGAATTTCCCAAATAGACTTTTTTTCATGGCAGAGATATGAAAAGTATTCATTAAAAACTTCATTTGCCATATTTCTAAGATAGAGTGGGTTTGGGGGTATGCAAATACTGCCCAAAAAAGTAAAACTGGTACATCTAGTGTTTTCTTTCCTTTTGATAATGGATAAAGATTTGATCATTTTACAATTTTCACTAGATGAGTAAAGTATACAGTGAGGCCAAATTAGAAGCATTCACACTTTTTATTCTTATTTCTAAATGTTATTTTTAATGATCTTCATAGTTAAAAGATTTGGGCTTATATTTCTATGATGTAGGTACAAAAGCAAACAAGGCAGCTTTAGCTTATTATACTTTTGTTCAAGGATTTCTCTGTCACCAAGTTTCTTAGTTTGTTTAATATCCTCATCCTTCTTGTGGAAGCTGTTTTCTAAAGGTCTTTCATTTGTAGCCCCTTATATGAATTTTGGATTCTGTGTATAGAAAAATGTATTGAGAAATGGAAAATAAAAGTAGTTCTAATAATAATATATCTTTGGCTTATACCAGTTCTAATGATTGCATAAAATCAGGAACCTTCTACTCATACTTCCAAATTGCCTTTACATTTCATTTTACATAAGGTTGTCAAGTTTATAATTGATTAACAGGCTCTACTATGGAGAATAAATGAGTAATTGTGAAATTAATTTTAAAAAATAGAATTAGAAATATTTTTAGAAGATAGAATTTTAAAACAGCAGAATTAGAACACACAAGATGTATTGGCAATTTGAGACGTTAATTGATGATGTATCTGATGCCTTGAACTACAAGTGAAAGTTAGAATTTATTTTACATCCTACACCCAATGCAAAACTTCATTCTGACATTTTCTTAATACCTCCAAAGGAAATTATGTATGCATAATTTTGTACACAGCTGCAACCGGTGACTTCAGAATTAGATTTTAATCCAATTTTATTTGTTTCTTCCATAACAACTTCAATAAAATATATTAACATCCTCAGGCTTTCATTAGAGTGAATAAAAGAAAGATAATTGGATTAGGCATCATATTTAAATGCTGTTCACATAATATTATTTGTTTTATTTTTTTATTTTCTGCAATTTATAAAGGTGATGATTTGTTTTTAAATAAATAAATAATGTATTTTATATTTTTAAAGCTAGGAACAGGAATAATTGATAGGGAAATATAACCTCTATAAAAAGTCAGCACCTACAAGAATTTTATCCGATATTTATACTAGGCTTCAAAACTGTGCCCTTTGGCAAAGAGGCACTTTCTTTTGGTGTAATTGGATAGTTCTCCATTCCATCCTTCCATTTTGCTGTTAGAAACCAACTACAACATGTGCACTGTAAATATTATAAATCATTTGGAAATACCCTAAAATTTAAATTTTTGCATGAGTATGGCATAGGTTGGTATGGACTGAAGTCAATTTCAAATGTAGATTCATAGCTGATCTAATTGGCAAGCTAATAAGATCCAGAGATGAGGTGACTTAAACTTTCTAAATTCTTAAATTAATGGTAACTGAGGACTGAAGGCCCCAAGGTTCGAAGGCTGCAATAAAATATGTATATATGCATAATAAAAATGGATGGCCCCCATCCAGTGGTGAAATCCAAATTTTTTTACTACCGGTTCTGTGGGCGTGGCTTGGTGGGCGTGGCAGAGGAAGGATATTGCAAAATCCCCATTCTTCCCCACTCCTGGGGGAAGGATATTGCAAAATCTCCATTCCCACCCCACTCTGGGGCCAGCCAGAGGTGGTATTTGCCGGTTCTCCAAACTACTCAAAATTTCCTCTACCAGTTCTCCAGAACCTGTCAGGACCTGCTAGATTTCACATCTGCCCCTATCCCTTCAAGCCCTGAAAGTAATGTCTTCCTATTCAGCATTACACTTTGTAAGTATAGGATATTGCTCAAGAGCAGAATAATTCATAAAATACTATACTGTAAAATGATAATTTCAATCTAATTTGAATTTGGATGTTTTCATTGACTTCTTAAAAAACCTGCTGGAATGAGGATTGGTTATGCATGGAAATTCCACAATTATTTTCCAGCATATACTATAGTATATTATGCTTTGCTTTGTTTTATTTTGCTTTGTTTACTTCCCTTTTTTCTTTAAAATCATTTGGTTGAGTTGGGTGGCTATAGAAATTAAATCAATCGATCGATCAATAAAAATGTAACTACTCTATTACATTTCAGTACCTAAGTCTTGGCCAGCTTGGTCGCATTTATTTATTTATTTATTTATTTATTTATTTATTTATTTATTTATTTATTAGTTTGATTTATATGCCGCCCTTCTCTGGAGACTCAGGGCGGCTTACAATGCATTAAGCAATAGGCTTTAGGCCTTTGCCCCAAGATGGTGTTCATAGGAACTCTCCTGCGAAAAAAAAAATCAGTCACATTATTGTCTGAACACTTTGTTTTATTTTCTATTTTATTTTCAGAACAGATCTGTCCACTGAGGAATTGGGTAGCTACTTAGCCTTCAGTGCTTTTTACTCTTTCTTTTCTTCTTTGGGACTCTTTGAGCTTTAGTGATTCTGCCTAGTTTTTTCTTAATTTCTTTATATGGCTCATAGTTCAGTGAGGATATAAGGGAATTCATTACAGGAAAAGAAATTTCATTCAAACCAATATGCCACAAGAATCTATCTCTTACTCAAGATGTTATTTCTTTTCTCTCTGTATGAAAGGCAAACTTGGTTTTTGAATAATTTCTTCCACATATGTCAAATGTTACATATTGACAAAATGCTACTGAGCATTTTGACACCTGTACCTTGTGTACAGGTAGTCCTTGACTTATGACCAAAATTGAGCCCAACATTTATGTTGCTAAGTGAGTCATTTATTAAATGAATTTTGCCCCATTTTACACTCTTCGTTGCCACAGTTGTTAAGTGAATCACTGCCGTTGTTGATTTAATAACATGGTTGTTATGTGAATCTGGCTTCTCCATTGACTTTGCTGGTCAGAAGGTCACAAAATGTGATCACATGACCTTGGGACATTGCAACCATCATAAATATAAGTCAGTTTCAAGTGGCTGAATTTTGATCACGTGACCATGGGGATGCTGCAACAGTCATAAGTCTGAAAAACAATCGTCACTTTTTTCAATGCCATTGTAACTTTGAATGATCATTAAGTGAACTGTTGTAAATCGATGACTCCCTGTATATGCATTATGATTACACCTAATTTGGTTGGTAGAGTTTATATATTTTATCTTAGAAGATTTGGTCCTATTTACTAGAATTTATACAGTCCTATGTTCTACAGAAGAGTTGGGTTCACTTTCGGTTTCAGGATTTTGGTATGATGAAGTTTTCTTTCCCAGGTACTCTTACATATAGTGCCACTAGTTATTTTGTCTATCCATTATCTTCTGATCCCAAAGCATGATTACCCAGTCCCAATATTGCCTGTAGCACTATTTGTTTAATAGACATGGAAACCTAAGCACGTAACATTGTAAATGGTGGTAGATAGATTAAAACTCGCAATATTGCCTTTTAAGTTGAAGCATATTCTGCCGCAATGCTGGCACAGTCCTGTTGTTACCATAATTAGATCCTGTGTTGTTGATTAAAATGTTTATTTTAATTTTGAATTTCAAATTCAAGAGCTAGATGGAGTATTTTTAAATGGTACTTTTCATATAATGCATGTGAGATGTTTTCTTGAATAACCATCTCGTTTTGATTTTTTAAATTAGCTATTATACTGATGATTATATTATTTAACTAACAGCATCCTAAACTACAAACTGTTTCAATCAGTACCTTCATTATTATCTATGTTCATTACTTCGTGTCTAACACAAGGCTCAGTAACAAGAATGCTTATAACAAGAATGCATATATTCAAAGCTTAAGTATATAGTTAAGTACTGTTGTATTGGCATGATATTGTCAATTAAGGCCATATTTATAATAATGAAAATATGTCCTGCAACTGTGAAATTATCCATCTGCAATCAACTATAGGTAAAGAATTTAAAATAACTTTGCTGATTTTAAAAGAATTTTGCATAACAATTCTAAAAATTAAAACAAAATATTAATGCCATAGACATTTATAGTTCTTATTCCAAGAAGGCTTGGGCTCTGTCCTTAGTAATTGTTTGTTAAGGACTGGTGGAATTGGATGAGCTAATGCAGGGGTAGGCAAACTTGGCTCTTTTACACCTTGTGGACTTCAACTCCCAGAATTCCTGAGTCAGC
>JANHZT010002217.1:97379-108727 GCA_032468215.1 Stegonotus admiraltiensis | reverse complement strand
CTCCATAGATTTTCAATTGGGTTAAGGTCTGGGCTATTCCCAGGCCATTCCAGCAGTGGAATATGATTATCTTCAAAAAAAAGTGATGTTATTAGCCATCAAACCTCAAAAATACACTTTTCCCAAAAGGTTTCCACAATTTTGGCCACAACTGCATAGTAGAACATTATGAATATAATATGACAGTAAGTTGTTTTCTTTTCCAGAACAGCAGACCAGTGATGTTTGCAGGATTGGGATAAGGGAACAATTATAAAAATAAATAAATATAACAGTTGTGACAATGTGATCAAAGTCCCATCCCTCTGTGCACTGATATAATTATTAAAAATGGTGGGGCTTTGATTGTGCTGCAGCAACTATCATCATCCTGTACTTCTGTATGGATATGGTAGTTAGGTCTTGCATGAAAATGTCAAATTACACCTCAAATGATAAGTTCTGTACAGAACAAGTGTGTGAGAGCGTGGCTATTCTGAAACTCTCTGAATTTAAAACGGCCAATAGCGATCAGATAGAATCCTCATCTGTAATGCAGTGCATGGGCCTTATCATTTATTTAACCATGTGGAGAGAAATACGAATCTTGTTCCATTGCTCCAGTGGGAATATTCATTCGTGCTGGCCCTGCATGACTTAGAGCAGTTAACAGTTACATATCTTGCTGCTTGCATCTGTATTTCCATTGGGATCAGTAAGTACTATGGATTATTTTTGTACAATTCATCTTTTTTTCAGATATGAATAATTTGCCTTCATTTTACTTCTCAGATGGAATTAATTAAAATCATACTTTCCCTTTTGGAGTAAAAATGAGGTTTTAAAACATTATCTTTAGCAATAGGTTAATGAGATCTTTCCTTTCCAAACAAGAGCCTGCAGGAGCCAGTTAACATTGGCTGTTAATGGTCTCAGGGATATATGCAGTAATGGGAAGGGGGAAGAATCATAGTTATCTAATCCAATATATTACACCGGCTGTAAGATAAGGAATAATAAAAATAGACTAGATGGGCTAAGAATTAATACTATAACTAAAATACTCTACAGTGAATCTTATAACCTACTTTTTTTGTATACTGTAGTCTTCTTTTGTTCTATTTGAGTTCATTTTGCCAAAAACCTACTGTTTCTGGGCTTGCAACCACAGTTTAAGATATCACATCCCCTACAATCCAGCCAAGGAAACTATTGAATCAGGCTTCAATGCATAAGATCTTTAACAGAATGCCAGAGTGCATCAATAACTTGGTACTTGCCTACAGTTTTCTCTTCTCTGAGCCAGGAGCTCAGCACTTGGAAATTTATGTTTAAAAATCCAAAGTCACAGCTGTTAGGTAAGTAACTTTATGATGGCACAACTAGTGGTTGATTATGTTGTGGCCAATGTATATGGTTTCTTGCTGTCTATAATGTCTTTTTCAAAATGGATAGAACAGGAACAAAAAGAAAGACATAAAAAGAACAAAATAAAAAAAATCTAAGAAAAAAGACTTTTTGGGACAGGTTGACATAAAATCAAACTGAACCTCAACAAATAGATTGTGTCTACTATAGCATTGTAGTACAAAATGGTTGGGGTAGAGCAGAAGTCCTCACTGCCTCACAGCATGTTTGGCTGCCAATTGCTGAGGACTGCAGTACATTCACAAAAAAGTAAATATGCCCATTCCAGCAGCATTATAAATAGGATGCTTAACTTGTAAAATCAACTCAACTTTTGCTTGGTTTTCATTGTGAAATTAAGTAATAGGAAGCCCCCAAACTTTCATTCAGTCATTTTAGGTACAAAACTGCTCAGATATAAAACTGTTTAGATCCTCCTCTTTGTGTGAATTTGAATGTAATAACTTAAGGTAGTTCAGATTATAATTAAGGCCCTTGATTTGTTAATATGTTTATATATGAAATAACATTCCAAAAGTGATTGCAATTGTTTTACTCTTAAGATTCAATCATTTAATTATTTTTTTATTTTCTGGGAGCCATTTTCCCTTTTATCTAAATTGATATCTTAAGGTGTTAAACTATGCTTAATATTTTTACAATGATTCTGCACTGGTTTCATGCTTAACTATTCTGAATACAACCATTATTCAAATAAATGAAGATATATGGTTAAGAAGTCATAATCTTTTTACATTTAAAAAAATATTTTCTATATATAAAAATATGGGTGAAGAATATTTTTGCATGTTTTATACATACTGTATAACCTGTCAATCTGACCATTAGATCATTATACTCATTTATTGCATGTTTCTGTATTCTACGTCAGCCTTTCCAACTTTTGTGTCTTCAGATGTATCAGACCACAATTTTCATTTCCCAAGAAAGCACAGGTATTAGAACATCTAGACCGTACAGGGGTTTTTTCCTTGATTGTTGTTTTCTTGTTGTTTTCATTCCCCTGATGTGAATATTTTGAGGGCCTATATTTTCATCTTATTATGTGTTAAGAATATTGTCTTACTATATGATGGTAATAGATTTCTGGTCTTTACATTAGTTGATAATGTTCTTGGGAGGTGACCTTATCAGAACAATGAGGACTTTAAAAAAAAAATCATGCAGGTTTCTACTTTCACAGTTATTGACTTCTACACAGAACTTATAACAGAAACATGGAAAAATGGCCTGCTACTCTGACAGGCAGCGATTCTCCAGAGTGTCTTTTTATACTATTTTCAGTTGCTAGGAGTTGAATTTGGACCTTACTGCATGCAAAGCATGTTGCGTTCTACAGAGTAAAGGTGTTTTCTTGAAGATAAATATGAGAAACATCTATTCATATATATATACACCTGCCTACTTGCTGTAAAGTTGCATTTTTTTTTCTACTCCAGTCCTCAAAAACAATCATACTGCAGGTGTTTTTGGAACAACAAAACTCATTCTCAATAAAACAGATGGAACAGGGGGAAAACAAGTTCCCTATTGGCCATGAACAACCTTGTCACTTGGCCTGTTTAATTACGACTTTTTCAGTTCCTTTCCTACAATATATTCTTTTTTTTTACAAGACACTAATTGACCAGGACTCTAATCTTTAAAAATGGGGTAGAAAACTAAGGTCTACAGTTTAAAGACTATCACTACAGTTAACATATGGTTTTGATTATTTACAGCTATTCCTCTTATCAAGATACAGATGTATCTTAAAATTGCTCTTTAAAATGAGCATTGCAACTTGAAACTGACTCCTAATTTGTTTATCAAAGAAACAAGAATCTGGCTTGTATTGCAAATGGCACAGATTTAAGTGAAGAAAACAAAACCTTCTTTCCACACCGCTGTAATTCTGTTCCTGGGTCTTAAGTACTAATCTTGGTATAGTTAATTTTCTTCTGTTTTTATCATGGCTGTACCACTATAGTTTTAAAAAAATTATATTGGTTTTATTTACTTTTTTACTATACATTCTGAGATTTATTAGCCACAGTGCACCTCATACAGGGCGGAAAAATCATAGCTAAATCAAGAGCTATTGAAGGCTGAAGAAAGAATTGACTATATTTTCTGGTCCAAAAGTTAATAATATATAATCAATCAGTAACAATAAAGATGATAATCAAATAATTATCAGGCATCAAGAGTTTTCTGCAACCCACCAAAATGATGATTTGTATTTAAGAGAAGGTTATTTTATTGATATCAGTGGACAAATTTATCACTATTATATTCATAATTACTTCCACAAGATATGACTGTCATATTTACAGCTAGGTTTAAATTCTATTAAATTCATGGTAGAAATCTGTTGTTAACTCCAATAATTTTTTCTCTCCTATCTTTTATCAGTGTCTTTCTTTTAATGCCATAATGGAGGAACTTGGAATTTCACTCAAACATCAGAAGAAATTAAAGAAAAGATCAAGAACTAAAGGGCGTACATCTTTCACAAATATCCTTACTTGTCATCAAAGACGGACTCTTAGAAAAGAAACCATGGCTTGAATAAATGCAATTTTCCCTGTAGGAAATATCAGGATAAAAGGCAAAAACAAACCTTGATGCCTACTTATGAAAAGACAACTATTTTATTTCACAGTCTGATTTTCTTCTTTTTAATCCAGAGGAAATACAACAGATTCAGTCTTCACATATGACTCATAGACTACTAATCATCCCAAAGCATTTCATTCTTACTTTTGGAATAATATCACTATTTTGCATCCCTTTGCTCTTCCCTATTCTTTGCTGTATGTGCTTTATACATAAATAAAAAGATTTTTGGGGATTGGAGTATCAATTTCTTCATATCAGAAATCATCAAATATTTATTTCAGTTATATGAAACTTTCTTCACATATAAGTATGTCTAAATACCCATCTATCCTCATTAGCAATCGTTTTTATACAGTCTAGTGGTACCTTAAATTAGATTAGTTCAGTGATTCCAAGATTTGTTTTGTTTTCATTGATTCCTCAGACAAGCAGTTGTTCAGAGTTGATTTAGCATGTTTATTCACCTACTGAGTTCTTCTCAAGGCCGGGATAGGCTTTAATTATTGTTGTATTATTTATATTTTTAGGGCTTCCTATCCTAGCAGACTCTGGAGAGTTTACAAATATAGTAAAAAAAATAATTTAAAAACACAAAACTACACAGGCAACCCAAACTAAAACAATCGTAACTATACAACAGGGACTCCACAAACCCCAGGCCTTGGCCAAGAGCCAGGTCTTACAAGCTTTCCAGAATCCCAAGAGAGAGATTGCAGTCTGTATGTCTGGGGGGATGCTGTTCCAGAAAGTGGGGATCACAACACAGATGGTACATTTCCTCAGTCCTGCAAGATGACATCATTTGAAAGAGGGCAGGCAGAAACAACTGGACATAAATGGATCCTCAGATACCAGGTTTTATGTCATGGGTAATAATACTCCCAGCAACTCTGGGTGGCTTACAGGTACATGTAATCCTTGAATTGCACCTGGAAACTGACTGACAACTAATTCAGCTTCCGTAGCATCAGTGACACATGGACATAACCAAAAGTGCCATTACTTCCCACACTGCCGCATTTGTAGCCTCTTGATGTTCTTCAAGGCCAAGCCCATATTGAGTGCAGTGCAATAATCAAATAATCTCCATGCAGAAAGCATAATCCAATCTGTGAGGTGATCAGGGCCCAAGTAAACGAGATGAACCTGTGCAGAGGGTGTCCTGTCACAGCTGCCACCTGCTCTTAAAATAGCAAATCCAGGAAGGCCATCAGGTGTGGTTTCATGTAGATGTTAAACACAGGTGATGAGAATATTGAGATCTGAGACATCCCACATGTGTAGGGATGTCAATGCAATTTCCCCTCTATCAACACTAACTGACACCAGTCACTTAGAAAGGAGATGAATGACTGCAACAGAATGCCCCACATTTCCAATCCCTGCAGCCAGTCTAGAAGGTAGTTTTGGTCAATGGTATCCAAAGTTAATGGGAGATAAAGGAATTCAAAGATAGATGCGCTTTATACATCTACAGCAAAGGTTATAAACAAACATGACTAACACTGTATAGTCCACTATGAAATCCAGATGAAACAGATCCAGAAAATCCATTTTCTCTAAGATCCTCTGCAACTGCTATCTAATCACCTTCTCTACAATCTTCCTCACAAATTGTTGATAATTGTTCAGAATGGAGGGTCAGTTCCACTCCCTAAATGAATGACTTTGATCACTTGATACTTGCTTAGTCCACAGATGAGAGTAGGTGCAAAATATGATAGCAGGTCCATCAATATTCATTAATGATTGTTATATACCTGTGTTTTCCCGAAAATAAGACCCTGTCTTATTTTTTTTGAACCCTGAAATAAGTGCTTGGCCTTATTTTCAGGGATGTCTTATTATTTTGGGGCGTGTGGAGTAAGATGGGGCTCTTCTTGCCATCTTACCTGATTTTCAGCTCTGTCTCCCTAAACCTAACCAGAGGAAATGGCGGGGAACGGCTGTGAATGCATTTAAATATTTTTGGGGAGGGTTTATTATCAGGGGATGTCTTATTTTAGGGGAAACGGTATAAAATATTGTTATATTTCCTGTAATACAGAAAAGCGACATCTTGAGTTTTTAAAATGTATAAAACAACAAACTTATTACTGAATTTGATCAGACAAAATCAGCAATTTCTGTTTATCAAGGCAATTTAGAAGGAATGCAGAGATATTTAATAAAAAATTATTTGTTGGGAACTTTATGGCACAAAAGATATACCTTTAGGGGAGTTCAAATATTTCTGCACTGGCAAAATATTCATCCAGTGATTTCAAGCAAATGAAGACTAAGTATATATAACAAAATTGAGCCAGAAAGACAGGTATTAATAGAAACTAATAGAGTTTTGAACTTAAATTACTTTTTGTAAGCACTGTGGATTTCTGCACTGATATCTGTAAAGGATCTTCTACTCTGACGTACTAATCTCTGTTTCAATAAATATTCATACAGACCTACAAATCAGACTTTCCCTTCTTTGCCATACTGATTGTATGTAACCAGTAAAATGTATGGAATCCACTGATAGGGAAACAGCAAACCATCTTATATCTGGTAAATTTTTCTGTATAATATTGACAGAAGATCTAGGACATTTTTACTACTCTTATAAAAACATCCTCATTCTCCCCAATGGAAAATTTGCCCAACTGGAGCTGGTGAACAATCATGAGTTGCATTTAATTCATAAAAGGAATAAAGGAAACAAAAGTCTTCAATCTTGGGCAACTTGCACATTTTAAAAACCAAGTGGAATATTGTTCCCTATTGGACAAATGTAAACCAAACCTGGAATTGAATCAGTTTCATTCCTGATGAAATCTGGAAATTATTTTTTAATTCCTATTTATACTTAATGTATGTTCCCCATATTATTCTCATATTATTATACCCAAACTTTTCCTGAGGAAGCAGTTTGTTTGATTGCTATCATAATTACACTGATCCAGACTGAAGAGGGTTTTTTTTTCTCTTTAAGTATAAATCCCTGCCTTTTTTTATCCCATGATCACCCCTTTCTAGCAAGTTCAAGGAATCGTATACTCTATTCAACAACAATTATTATATTTTCTGCTTGCAAATCCCAGGTACAGCATACAGTCTAGAAAGACAAGAATTTTGCTAAAAATATTTATCCAAACAACAGCTTTCCGTGCTGGCTATTTCGGCAAGCTCCTTGATCATTTTTACAAGGTTTTAACTAGGGGATTTTAATTTGGTAGGGGTTTTTAGATTTGTTGTATTGTGTATGGTTTTATGTTGTGAGCCGCCCCGAGTCCTTCGGGAGAAGGGCGGCATAGAAATTTTAAAAATAAATAAATAAATAAATAAATAAATAAATAAATAAATAAATAAATAAATGTGAGCGATGTATGCTAGTGAAAGTGACTATTTTGGGCAGAGAACTCTGATCTTTATTTTTAGCCTTCTGCCTCCTATACATGCATTACATGGAACAATATGTCCATCAATATGCTTTATAATCACTTCATTCTGATGGCAGAAGCATTTTGCAATTCATGGCACATTTCTATTTTCAGACATTTTATTTCAAGAAAAATGCATCCACCATCCCCAGATTAATGCACTTGAATGACATGTATTAGTCAAGTACTAAAAATCACAGAGGACTGATTAAGCCTATTCACAGGATGCTGAAGACTATGCTCTTGTAATGCATTATGCACATTAGTACATGACTGAATAAAAACAGATAATACTGCTAATCATCCACTCCACCTTAACATTCAATGTATCTGTTATAATGTCCTATTTATCTCATGGGCATGAACTATGCATAGCTGTGCTGATACATGCTAATTTTATGCATACCGACCCAGACTGTTCTGGATTGGTATTCAGCTGGTTCTATATCTTTCAGCACCCATAATCCTTATTCTTGCAGAGAACAAACTGTGGGGTTTAAAGATAACTGGACTTCCACTGTTGTTGTATTCTAGAAATATCCAGGAATGCATAAATATGTGAAACATCTATTCTATATGGGTTACTTTTTTTCAATTTTAAGTTAATTTCATTCTGTTTCTTGATCAGTTTCAGTTTTTTTATAGAGTGTATAAACTTTTCTTCTAATACAGACACATACACAAAGTGGAAGAGAGATAAACTTGTTTATTACAACGCATGATTACCAATAATAATTGTGTTTTAGTCTGCAAAGTAGGTCAGTTGGCATTTTAAAAAAAATCTCATAATTGATGGATGCTGGTATTTTTCTAAAAATCCTCTAATTTCCATTACAAAACTTTCTAAGCTAATAGCTGCATTACATCTTGTGATAATGAATTGTGCACAGTTTTTTTTCTTTCTCTGCTGAACCGTTCATCAATAGATTTCATTTCAAAGCCTATAGCAATATTATTAAAGAGTTATATTCTGTAAATATACTGTTCATTCTTTTCTTTATCTTTTATAGTTTTACACTATAAATTTTGAGATGAAAGAGGTAAATACAATATTCCAGAAACACTGTAGAATTAGATAAAAAATAATGATGCATATATGTTTACTTTCAACTGCTTTTCCAAGAATTACTAATAATGAACTGGCGCTCTTTACTGTTGCTACATGATAAATTAGTATGTTGCTGAATTTCCACAATATGATGCCAAGATTTGGTTTCAGAAAGTCAGTCAGTTTATTTTTCGTAAGTACATGGATAAAGATACGCTGATTTATAACTTTATATTTTGCATAAAAGTGTCATATTTTGGTCTTATCTGGAATCTTCATGTTTTCCGTATTATAAATTACTTGTAATTTGGGTGTAAATTCTACAGCAGCAGTTTCAATACATGTGTTTATTTTGTTACTTTGTCTTTTATAGTACCAAAAAGCTGAAACATTAATTCAACCATCTTATTTCTGCGTAAACTAAATCATTACGTTCAGCTTCTGCTTCTTGGGGGGAAGAAACCACTTTGAATATTCATTGTTTCAGTTCATTACTGTGAGAAAAACTCACAGCCACTGACAACACATGATCATATTTTAAAACTTTATCAAAGTGATCTTGAAGATGAATAATGTATTGGTGTTCACTTATTTCTTTTACAAAGTAGAGCTCAGGAAAAACAACTAAACTTTTTGCTATTCATGGTGATGCCCATCAGTGCAAATCAGATCATGTTTCAGTGTTTAAGACATGCCATGATTTCATCACAAATTTCTTTTCCATTTGTACAGCTAGCTGTGGAGCACATCCCAGTAATTTCAAAATGTGTTCTGATTCCTCTTACAAAAATTAGTAATTGCGTTATCTCTTTTAAATTAGTCCTTTTATCAAATGCTGTTGAATAAAAGAGAAATTCTTTAGATTTCTCAGCTAATTGATCACTAAAATTGGGGAAAATGTCATCTATACTTCTTTGAACAATCATTTGGAATAAACTAATATCAAATGTTGCTCTTTTTTCTGCACATAAGCCAAACACAGCAATCTGCATACGTTTTTTTTTAAATTCAGGTTTTTTACAAAATACCTTTTGTAAAATATTATTTAACATCAACAATTTCCCTTGCAGTTTTAAAGCTGCTTCATTTTCTGCATGTATATTCTTGAAAATCTGTTGTTATCTAGAGAGATTTTTTCGGTAAAATAACAACTTTAAATTTTTCTCATTATAGTCTAATGAAAGCATGATATTTTCCTTCAAAATATTGTTGGAGATTATATTCTTTTGGGAATACAACACAACCCACAATTATCTTTCAATAGAGAACAAAATTCATTTGTGCATCTTTATTAAAAACTTAAGTTCTAATTCAGTTTTCCTCCTCTTGTGTTCATTTACAATATCTATGAACTTATAATTAAAAATCACTCAAAATTGGGTTTTAATTTATTTAAGAAAAAGAATAGTTTTATTAAGCCCATGGATGCACAATCAGTAGCATCATAAATGTAAAATAAATGTTAACACACAGGAAAATTAATAAGCAGACATTACTGTAGAAAATTGTTAACTGCACTTCAGTACCACTACCAAGTTTTATGGAGCATATACTTGCAAAACACTTGGAAGAAATGAGAATTCCCAAGGCCCATAACTGCAACAGTTATAAATATCTAAATTGGCAGAAACTTGCAAGTGTGAAAGTTCAATTTTCTCCTTTCGATCTCCTTTACATCTCAAGAAACTAGGGAAGGTCTTTTCTCTCCTGCCCACAATCTAGCTGCAGGCTATATTATCTCTTAGCTTACTATTTCCTTGGCAGCATCTCTTCACCTACTCTCCCAAGCTCTTTCTTATATACCATTACATTCGTGCATTTTACAATAGTCATGTCGAAAATACTTTGTATGATTCTTTTCCAAAAAAGGGGGGGAGGGATATAATTAATATTTATTGAGCTTTCAAAAAATTCTGGCAGTCTGCACAACACTGTTTGGCAGCCTGGATGTAGTCTGTGGTCCATGTGATATGTATGCTTACCGTAGAGAATAAACCATACTGAAGCTACAACTGTAACTGTTACCTGAAAAATCAATTTTTCCTGAAAATGTCAAATATAAATAAGAAGTTAGAAGAGAATGGAAGTAGGTAGAAGACACATCCAGGCAGAGTATGTATGCAGATCTTTGATCCCGATACTTGTGCAGCCCGTATTGGCCGTATTAAGCTTGGGGCAAAGCTTAAGCTTAACATTCTTTAACTGCAAAATAGTGAATAAAACACTAGAAATAGGCTGTTGGTTGCTCAACATCCTAAAAGCTGAAGTTAAACTGTGTTGGAAGAAAAATCCAGTCTGATTCCAATCCAGGAGAAAGAGGCTAAAACTAAAATGGAGGCAGGCCACATGGAAAGAAGATCTCTGTTTATTTGGATGCCAGGAACTTCAGTGACAGCAGTATGTTTCTGTGGTGACTGACCTTGTTGGCTGAGTGAGTGATTTTTATAGAGTTCTGGGGTTTGATGATTGAGATGCTCCAGGGTTGTACAATGTAGTGAGCCTTGTGTCTTTTGCTATACTAGTGGTGGTGGGTAAATTCTATTCTGTTCTAAAGGAATTAGGATTTGTCCTTAGAATTTCAGTGGGGGGATGTAGATTTTTAGGAGTCTTTGTTTTTCTAATTTTTAAATTCCATCAGCCCCAGCCTCTTGTGGGAGCTTGTGGCTGAAGGTGTTTTATTTATGAATAGATTGACTTAGTCTTTCTGAATGTATACACAATCTCCATTCCAAAAGACCAGTCTCTTCTGCTTGAGGCGGTTTTTCTATGGCAGGAAGACTGGGGCTACTTTCTGCCATTATTATTATTATTATTATTATTATTATTATTATTATTATTATTTAGACTTCTATACCACTTCATAGTGCTTTACA
>JANHZT010002217.1:86077-97279 GCA_032468215.1 Stegonotus admiraltiensis | reverse complement strand
GCTTAACGCATTGTAAGCCGCCCTGAGTCTCCGGAGAAGGGCGGCATATAAATCAAAGCAAACAAAAAACAAAAAACTGTGCCTCCCCAAAGATGCCTTTGTGTGTAATACAAAACTAAAATCAATAGGTCAGAAATCAGTCTTCTGTTTTATAACCTGTTGCCTTAATCACTGTACCATATTGGCTATCACTTGGAAACGAAGTTGATGCTATTATGTCAGCAAAATAAACTTAGAGGGGGGGGGGTGCTAATAGAGTTGTATTTCTATATTCCTTCAAATGTTTTCAAAATAACTGCAGAAGTTCATTCATATAATTCAAGAAATTAGAAGTTATTTCTTTCCTATGTAAAAAAAGGGAGATCAGTATCTAATCTTATGTTATGTGCAACCTTGTCTTTATTTTTATTCAGAAATAGCCAAACCAGAACATGAATGTGGAAAGATTTGATTTTTCCCCCTTCCTTCAGATAAGACTCTCTTTAAAAAATTCTTTCATGTGTCAGAGATACCATTATCAAAATTTCCAATAGTGCCAATGGGATTATTAAAAAAGCTAACTTTGTCACACAAAGTAACGGGAAATTCTTTTTTTTTATGTGTTTGAATCATAGCTGATAGCATATTACTTTTGATCATTAACAATTCTAAATGTAATATCATGCAAATGATAAAAATATAATGGGAAAAATCAGTTCACCAACATTCTTCAGTGATATTAGCAAGATGTCTTCTAGATCAAAGAAATGTAATTTAAAAAGTAGCCCTTGGACTTAAAAAAATGAACTGTTACATTTATGCCTCATATTTTTCATTTATACTTTAGATCTACCGTATCTTAAACATTCTAACAGAGAATTTTATACTTAAAAGGTGGAAGGAGCCCACCTTTATTCATCTGAGTGTATGATAAAAAGCATTATTTTAAACAACTGATAATTTATTACGTTATTTCTACAGTCTAGCTAAAGATTTATAAACTTGATATCTTTAATACAGCATCTGCTGGATAAAAAAATTTCCAGGGATCCTTGGCGCTCTCTTAGCTTGGTTGTTTTCTTGGAGATGTTTCATTACCTAAACTAACATCATTTTATCAGTACAAAAATGTCATTATTATTATTATCAAAATTATTTGTCACCCATCTTGCGGTTCAAGGTGACTCTGAGATTATTATTTTTTTTAATCCTAAAAAAAGCCTGCAGGTTCTAAGATAACAATTCAGATATAACTGCAACAAACAAAAAGGACAAGCTCTGGGTTTTAAAAAGATGATCCATTTTTTTTCTCAAAGTGAAAAAAATCTTTTAGTCATCATATGATAAACTTGCAGAATATTAAACATACTCATGAATGTTTTGTTTGGGGAAAACTGGTTTTGAAAAAATTAAAAATGCTGGCTGCTGTGTGTGTGTGTGTGTGTGTGTGTAATGTGTGTGTAAGTATGTATATGAAAGAGAGAGAAGGACAGACAGTTTGGGGTAGTGGTTAAGGCACCATACCAAAAACCTGGAGACCCTGAGTTCTAGTCCCACCTTAGCCATGCAAGTCAGCTAGGTGACCTTGAGCCAGTCACTTTCTTTCAACCCTAGAAGGATGTAATGGCAAGCCACTTCCAAAAACAACCTTGCCAAGGAAACTGCAAGGATTTGTCCAGGCAGTCACCAGGAGTCAAAACTGACTTTAAATCAGACACATGTGTACTTACATATGAATTCTTAGTTTGTATGTATGTATACATACATAAAATACATACAAAGCTAGACCTCACAACTGTCATGCTAATAGGACCAAATTCTAACAATTTGCATATCTCCCCCTTACTGGTATCCCTCTTGATACTGCTGAAACACAACATATTACAGCAAATCCTAAACAGCAGAACCAATAAAAAGAGATGTTGAAATTTATAGGTCAGCATCTGGAAGTTAAAGGATTCTGCTCTGAAAGAGAGAAATAATCTCTTCCAAATATTAGTGCATATGGTTCTCGTCAGGGACATCCACAGTAGGGTCAAATCACCAAAATGGTGGATGCTTTTGTAATTTAAGCCCTGCCCAGTGACACCCAGTATATCAGACCCAAAGAATCAGGACCATTTGCGTAGATTGCAGCATTAAGGATTTATTGAAGCCAATATATAAGAATCTGGTCAGCTAATGGTCAGTATTTAATTGGAGCTAGATAAGAGTCAGTGGAATTCAAGACGGCTGGACTGGATCTGTTATGGCAATGTAAGGACTCTAAATTAATGACACTTTTTACTCCTCCCTCCAGCTCTGAAACTCATCATTTTGATGCTGTCGATTAGCTACTGATATCTGTGGTTTGTCCTGTTCAAGCAAAAAAAAAACAAAAAAAACCCAGTTTCTATCAAATGTCCAATATTTACTTGTTCATTCCTTTTGAATGTAAAGCAAGCAAAAACCAAAACACTAAAGAAATGAACATTTATTTTACACATTTCTTTTGTGTTGGGATTTTTACCCTGTTCTTATAATCTTAAACTAATACCCACAGTCCCCGATTTAACTGAATTTGCTTTTCGTAAATGTATAACTAAAATTGAGTATGTTAATTTAATGCTGTTTTTAAAACACAGCCACAAGTTAAAAACAATGGATCTGATTAATATAAATCCATAGCTTATTTCATATGCACCAATTATGCTCACCAAAGTTGGCAAAGCAAAATCATTGCTACTTAATGCCTGTCACATTTAAATCATGCTAAATGGCTTTTATGTAAGAAGCAATATGTTGCTAAATGGCAATTCTGCTTCATTTTAACAGTATGAACATACACTACAAAATGTGAAATTCACTTAATTCTTCAACCAGAATGAAAATTTAATAAAATATTGGAAAGTTGCTTTTTAAAATTTTTTTTACTAAAATTGCTATTGTATAAATAGCTTTGTAACTTCTTTTACATTAATAGACAATATTTTGCACATGTTAATTCTATAAGAACGGTTCAGAATGGAGATAATGCAGTGCCCTGCAGTCCTTCTCTGGCAGCTTCCCACAAGCAAAGTCAATATGGAAGCCAGCAGGGAAAGCTGCAAGTCACTCGTGTTGTGCCCTGCCTGGCACCAGCCATATCTGGCCCAGGCACAGTCATGCCATGGGGACTGGAGACTAAAACATACGAAGAATGGTTACAGTAACTGGGCATGGCTAGTCTAGTGAAGAGAAGGACCAGGGGAGACTTGGTAACAGTGTTCCAAGACTTGAGGGGCTGCCACAGAGAGGAAGGAGTCAAGCTATTTTTCAAGGTGCCTGAAGGCTAGACAAGGAATAATGGATGGAAACTTATGAAGGAGAGATTCAACCTAGAAATAAGGAGAAATTTTCTGACAGTGAGAACAATCAGCCAATGGAACAGCTTGTCTTTGTGGGAGCTTCATTACTGGAGGCTTTCAAGGGGAGATTGAACTGCCATTTGTTGAGGATGATGTAGGGTCTCCTACTTGGATGGGGGGGGTTGGACTAGATGACCTACACGGTCCCTTCCAACTCTGTTAATCTATCTATCTATCTCCCTTGAACAACAACAGCCAGCCTTGGGCCTACTCTGCTCATATTGCACATCACTCCATGCTTACCAGAGGTGGGTTTCAGCAGGTTCGGACCAGTTCTGGAGAATTTTGAGTAGTTCGGAGAACCAGTAAATACCACCTCTGACTGGCCCTGCCCCCATCTATTCTCTGCCTCCCAAGTCCCAGCTGATCGGAAGGAAATGGATATTTTACAGTATCCTTCCCCTGCCATGCCCACCAAGCCATGCCAAGTCCACCAAGCCACACCCACAGAACTGGTAGTAAAAGTATTTGAAACCCACCACTGATGCTTACCTGATAGCTGACCTGCTTGCAAGCTGCACGGGTCTTGTTTAGCAGACCGCAACACTCACTTAAAATGGGGATTTCTGTTACTAAGCAATGCAGCCATGTGACATCATGCTTTATGGCCACATCATTTAGCAATGGAAATTCTTGACTCAATTATGTTTGTTAACTAAGGACCATCTGAACTGGACTTCAAATACTGGAAATACCCTCAATCTAGAGCAAAATTGTTTCAGTTAGCTTGGATACCAGAACACAATGTCATCCACGTAAAGGAAACAATCCTAAAGCAATTACATGAAATAGCTGTACTAAACCATTCTGGATTAAAGAAAAGCGTTACATGCAATTCTTACTGTCACCTCTCAATTTATTGTTTTCCATTCTTTCTACCCATCAAAAATATTTGTCTATGTCAGTATGCTATAGAGTAGCATAGGGAGGAAGTCTTTTTATACACATACAGATATACATCAGTGGTGGGTTTCAAAATTTTTTACTACTGGTTCTGTGGGTGTGGTTTGATGGGCGTGGCATGGCTTGGTGGGCATGGCAGGGGAAGAATACTGCAAAATCCCCATTTCCTCCTGATCAGCTGGGACTTGGGAGGCAGAGAATAGATGGGGGCAGGGCCAGTCAGAGGTAGTATTTATTGGTTTCCAAACTACTCAAACTTTCCGCTACCAGTTCTACAGAACTGGTCAGAACCTGCTAAAACCCACCTCTGACACACATATAAAATGAAAACCTAAAAATAATTATAAAAAGGCAAAGATATAAAGACTATATAAATTAAAAACCAAAAGTATTTATAAAAAGTGAGAAGCTAAATGAAGTGCCAACCTAGCAGTTCGAAAGCACGTAAAAAAATGCAAGTAGAAAAATAGGGACCACCTTTGGTGGGAAGTTCCATGCACCTTTGGCATTTAGTCATGCCGGCCATAGGATCATGGAGACATCTTCGGACAGCGCTGGCTCTTCGGCTTTGAAATGGAGATGAGCACCGCTGCCTAGAGAAACAACTAGCACATATGTGCAAGGGGAACCTTTACCTAAAGTTCGTAAAGTTCTCTAATATGGCGAACTGAGTGCTCATTAGATCTAGTATATAAAGTTGAGCTCCAAGCACAACTCACAATCTGACAAATGTTGAGCACTGCTTCACAGAACCTGACAGCATTGCATATTGTATCAGGGTTGATATCTGAAAGTAATAGGGTGGTGTAAAATCATCTATGCACCCTGGGTATTTACGTAATAGTGGCAAAATGAGATTAGCACTGGAGGGTCACGTGTTTTATTTCTATGTGTCCAGAGCAGAAGTGGGTTTCAGCAGGTTCTGACCAGTTCTGGAGAACCGGTAGCAGAAATTTTGAATAGTTTGGCGAACCGGTAGTAAAAATTCTGGCTGGCCCCACCCCCATCTATTCTCTGACTCCTAAGTCCCAGCTGATCGGGAGGAAATGGGGATTTTGCAGTATCCTTCCCCTTGGAGTGGGGTGGGAATGGAGATTTTACAGTATCTTTCCCCTGCCATGTTCACCAAGCCACGCCCACCAAGCCATGCCACACACCCCCAAGCCACACCCACAGAACCGGTAGTAAAAAAGTTTGAAACCCACCACTGGTCCAGAGGCACTGAAATACTGTATTTTCAATTAGGGAATCTTCCTATATTGGTCCAAGGCCAACTGAGGAGAAAGTATGACATCATGCTAGGGTAAAGGTGCTTCTGGGTTTAGCCACCTCAAGTTTAGTTATTTATGCCTCAGGGGGAGGATTGGATTCACTGGCAATAAAGACTGGTGTTCTGGCTAGACCTGACTGGTGCTTGTGTCTATTGTGCATTGTCTAACAAAGTTTGGCCTAATACCCCATGCTGAGTATAAGAAAGATATGGAGAAAAGCACAAGGATTAGATTTTAGATGTCAGTGCTTGTTTCCATGTAGATTGAAAATAATTGCTTATAGTCAGTGGGTTAAAGCCAACAATTGAGTATAGCTACCCATACACTTGGCTCTATTTCATGAAGCCTGTTTTTAGTCACAAGATGCCATTAGACACATTATTAGGGACTTGAAAAACTGTTTTGAGATATGTGATTGTTATAAGCTATAAAAATCCATCACGATCAGAGAAGTTGTGTTAATCACCTGCCTTCAAATAATTTGAGAGCAGCAGGTATTTAGTGGCTACCTCTTAAGGTATTTAAGAATGTCAGATGAACTTCTCTGTAGGTTTTCAACAATGACAGTAGTCCCCATGGACACTGAATCTTGTGGTCATCTGTACTTTAGGAATAAAGCTCATTATTTCTGATAATAAATACAAATCAATAATGACTTAGAGAACACAGACCAACCAATATTTCTCTAATGATATCTGCAGGAAAGAAGCCATGTTGGCTTTGAAATGAGTCAATATATTGGTAATTTGGAGACTTGGCTTGTATGGATATCAACAGGCATGCAAGTATATGCTTGTAGGCTTTCTCCTGCAGAATGTCACAGTGAACACACAACAACCTGCAGGAAGCAAATGTCATTCAATTGAAGTTGACTGAAGGTTATCCAGTGTGATCCTGTGGTGAGCATTCCACATTATAAATGTCACTTATTAAGGTAAGCATCTCTACTGAGTAATACAATAATTGCCTAATGGCAAATGTAAACATGAGCTTTGCTTAAATGGCCAAGTGTTTACTACTGAAGTTGAGAAGATAGAGAAACCAGGTACTTCTTAGGAAGGCGTTCATTAAATTAAGTGGCAATAACTATAAAGGAATCAACATTCTTGGGCTACTCAAGTGTAGCCTTTCTATTGTCTGTGAAAAGTTAAATCTGGAAACTGGTACAAAGAGAGCTAAACACTTTGCTTTTTTAAAAAGTTTTTTTCTCAAGTTTATTTCTTCAACCCACTCACAAGAAAAGTGAGTGTAATCTTTCATCAAAATAATGTTATTGAAAATTAATCTAAGTGAGAAAATTAACACTAAACTAATTATTTGTTCAATACCAGATGGAAGAGGTAAAGTTCATTCCATTTTTTAAAGCTTGCCTTAAGTTGGGCTTTCAAAATTCAAACCAAAGGGATTTAAAACAAGGGAAGTTCAAAAGAATTCACTCTATTTAAAAAGAGTATAATATTATGGAGACCAACCAGCTGGCTTAGAGAAGGTTTTTAACGGGTTGTTTTAATTGTATTTTAAATTTATTCAGCCAATCTATTTAATTAATTTTAAACTGTTTTTAAGTTTTGTATCATTATGTTTTTATTTTGGCTGTACACTGCCCTGAGTCCTTTGGGAGAAGGGCGGTATAAAAGTTTGATAAATAAATAAATAAAATAAATAAATAATTTTTTATTCAAGAACGGTAGACAAATAAGTTGGCAAATGATAATTGGAGACAAAAGACTCAAAAGGTAATATTCTAGTTTATGCGTTGTGGTAAACTAAAACCACAAGGATTACTGGCTTGATGAACAACTATGTTGTGATTAAACAGAATTCTTAAACCCGGGAACAGACTGATTCAAATAGAGGTGGATTCCTTGCTGGAGGTTTTGAAAACAGAGTTGGGAGGCTCTGATGATTGTTTACTGGATTTCTACAAGGAGCAGGGAGTTGAAGTAGATGACCTGAAAGGTATCTTCCAATTTAGGAGTACAGAAAGTCTGTCAGATAGCAAGCCAAAGAAAATAGAAAACCAAGCAATTACAAGATTAAAAGTTTTATTACCATGTCATAAATATATTGATAACAACCATGAATAAGTTGAGCAATTAGCCAGAGAACACTTAAGATTTGGAAATATCACAAAATCCATAAGTCACTTTGAACTTGAGCCATGCGCAAGTACATGTAGGTAGTAGAGCCACGAAGGTTTTCCATGACAGTCCTGGATTTGACTTCCAGTCAGTTCAAATGTTAAATTTAGGGGCCAAATGCAGGGCAAGTAGAAACAAGAGCAGAAAATTCAGAGATTCACAACAGCCAGATTCAGAGAGCAATTTCCATCAGAGGGGAAAGGCCTGGGGGCTACTGCCACGATTAGACACCTGCTTATCACTTTTACTCTTTGCTCCATAGCTGTGTTGGAAGAAATTTCCCTGGTTGGTTCCCAGCTGGGAAGCAGTCACCGATGCTGAGAAGAAATAGACATGGAAACAGCTGCCAGAAAAAGGATCCTTTAATTCAGGAAGCCAAGAAAAGTAGTGACACAGCTCGAGCATTCCTGGCTTGCAAGCAAGGTGGCCTGATAAGTGTATGGATTTTTATACCCATCTTCCCTTTGAAGTTGGTGTGATTTGATGAGATTTTGTATGTGCCTTTAGTTAAGGTGAGTGCCCTGAATCCTATCTTCCTGCCTTAATGGGTTAATCCTGTTCCTGGGGCTTTGTCTTTCCTATTCTGGGGGTTAATTCTGCCAGGAAAGACGAAAAGGGAAGTTCCAGGTGAGTTATTTTTAGCCTGATTCCCCTTATCTTAATGGCTCTACTTAAGTGTTCCTTTCAGCTGGTGCTTTTGCCTGAGGTTTTCTTAAAGAGGGAAAGGCTGGCTTGAGTCTCTTGGCACTGTTTTCTGAGGCTTCTGGTGCTATCCTTTTGGGGTACACTTCACACAGCTGTCAATGTGCCTTTGGACCAGGTTCCCCGTCAAAAGCAGACCCTTAATTACCTGAATCCAGCCTCACTGGTCCTGCTTATTGTCTCCTGGAGCTGCAAAAAAGCATCTGATTATTTGCAGGCTCTTCAGGCTGATAATCTGTCAGGTCTGATTCTTCAGCCTCTGACTCATAGGATTCAGATGAGACCATAACTTCATTGATTTGATTAGTGTTACAGTACGTTCAAACTTCAAACTCGAATCTCTCATCTGTCCCCTCTTAACAAGCCATATTCATGAATCAGATTTGGTTGTTTGATTTTAAGTTCTCTGAAGAGGAACAAGCTAGTTATCTGCATCATTCTAGCTCATGACTTGGCAACCAGCCCGGTTTTGGAACATAAATCAAAAGTTACAAATCTGATTATTAGTTTGAGATAGCTGTAAAAAGAACTGAGATATATGCATTCAGTTTACATTTCAACAAAAAGCATACCATTTTAATTCTACAAGTAATTCCTTTGTTTTATGTAACCATACACTGGAATGTAATGATGCTATGTATGATTTGCTAAATCAAATAAAATGTCAAGAGATTGAGCCTTCATTCAAGTTCAAAGGACATGCTGAATTTAAAACCAGTATTCCTTTCACTATTTATTCTTCAGTATTTTTCTATGTTCTTTGTAAATAGCATACTAGGTTCACAACTCAAGTTGCTTCATATTGCAAATAGTCTTGAACACCCATCGAGTGTAAAAGCACAATAATAAATCACCTAAATGTCTCCAGTTGTGCTCAGTTCCACTAAAACCAGAAAGATATTGCTTTCAATCTAGAAGGCTACAAATCTAGACCAGCACTACTAATTTAGGATATGACAGTATCAAAATTTATTAAGGCCTTGCTTAACTGCTAATTTCATTAATGCATTTTCTAAGATTAAATGCTTCTCTCCCTTGGGTTTAGCTAACACAGTTAATGAGCTTTTTGCCAGGTGATTTGTAGCAAGTGTCTGCTGCCATCTATTGTCTGAAGATAGCATGACTGCAAAAAAGCCATCTTTTTTGGCTGAAATAGTCAAACTTCATAGTATATCTGTCTGGTTCTAGAAACAATTTCTTGTACGTTTGCAATAATTTGGGCCAATCAACATGAAACATCTCACTTGCTTGTAGTAAAACCGTATGCTAAACTTTTTAAAAACTGGTTATATATCCTGTTCAAATGAGCAGAGTTGCAAAAGAGGTATGGCAGAAAGGAACATCTGACATCCTTTAATTTACAACCTGATCTGATTACTATCAGCTAAACTTTAAGTGATGTTAATGTGATAGGACCCTCATTATTCATGGGGTTCTAGATTAACAGCACAGATAAAGAAACTCTGGAAAATAAAAAGCTCAGCAGAACATTTTGTATGTGTGCAAAGGCTGTCCACAAATTTATACATGTATACAAATTTCCCTCTAAACAGAACTATGCACCAAAGACATGAAATACATGAAATCTTTTTTCTATAGGTAATGTGGTCTGCTCTGTATTTATTAATTGCAGATACAGGGAACCATGGGTAATAGAATGTTCAATAATGAGATTCTTTTCTGTAGCTGTAGAGAAGCAAACAGGTCTTAATGCCTGTGGAAATTCTCAATCATCCAGGACATATGTGGTAGTTGTCTCAATGGTGCTTTTTCAAATGGCAACTGGACTGTTTTTTCCTTGAGGAACAAGAACTTTTTCTTCCTCAAGGAAAAACACAGCCCAATTGCCTTTTGAAAAAAGACCTTTGAGACAAACAGGTCTTAAATTAAATCTGTTCCAAGGCAATCCGTGTTACAAGAACTTGTTTTTACGAGTACCTGGGAGAGGTACTCCTAACTGAATAAAATAAATAACTTTAACTTTAGGGGAAATGTGACATGAAAGAAGAAAACAGTGCAACAAACATATGCATGAAGACATGTGATGTGTAAGCAAATTGACATATTTTTTGGAGTATAAGACACACTCCCCCCCCCCCAAAGAGGGTGGAAATGTTGGTGCGTCTTATGCACCGAATACAGCTATTTTCTGTCTCCCGAAGCCCCACCTGCTTGTCCCATTTTTGTGAAAAATGGGCCCGTTTTTTGCCAAAACGGGGCATACAGAGGGTTTGGGAGGGAGGGCAAAAACTTTTTTTTTCTTACTTAACTCTTTGGAATCTTATACACCAGTGCATCTTATAGTCCGAAAAATACAGTATATCTAATTAGTTCTTTGTAGGTTAACAGAGACTCTGTGTGTGCCGGGTGCTCTTTGAGCAGTTTGTTATTGTATAAGAGCCTGAATTTCCAGTCTCCAAAGAAAGGGTGAATGCATCCATTAATGCATTCTTCCCTCCTTCTATGTCTATGGTCAGTACTTTGGAAAATTGCACCCTTTGAAGAGATTGGGAGAATTGCAACTGCTTCCAAAGTGCACCCACCTGAAGAATGGCGTGAGGCCACATCTACAGGAAAGCATTGGCTGGGCCCTCTTTTGGAAAGGTGTTCTTTCAAAAAGATAATTGGAACAAGGCATGCTGGGGCGCAAAGAAGGCCTAAGGCCTCTGCAACCAGGCAGGGCAGAAAAGGGGGGGAAGATAGGCAGGTGGGTGTAATTGCAGTGTCCATTAACGGAGCCTTAGTTGCGCAGCAGATTAAAGTGCTGTTAAGTAGCACCAGCTGCCTGCAATTACTGCAAGTTCAAATCTCACCAGGCTC
>JANHZT010002217.1:74892-85977 GCA_032468215.1 Stegonotus admiraltiensis | reverse complement strand
GTGAGATTCAAACTGCCAAATTGCAGGCAGCTGGCAGTCAGCAGAAGTAGCCTGCAGTACTGCATTCTAACCACTGCATCACCACAGCTCTTATATTGTTATATATATTGTTATATATCAAACAGAAGGACTATGGTAACAATATATGAAACTCACTTCTGCTTGGCATATAACAATATTTCTATGACTCACTGTGTATATTAATTTAAAAGCTATAATATGAAATGATACACTACATCTTTCAACTAACCAGTTCTGAACCAACTTAACAAGAGTTTTACAGTACAATATAAAAATCAGATTATGAAATAGCTGGGTCAAAACTTCTAAACAGCATTTCCCCCCAAAGAATAGAGATTGACAAAGTGAAATTACAATTGCTTCTAGCCACTTGTTCAGCTAACACAATTCCACATTGCATGAATAAAATGAATAATGGTTTTTCATTTCTTCTCCAGATATTTCCAATTGTTAAAGAAGTCAGACGCAAAATTGAGGCTTGTAATAAATCAACATGAAACAGTTCTTTTATATCTCACATTGCTCTTAAATAAGGAATAAGCAATTCATGATGATTGCTCAAATTGAGTTGATTTAAAGAATTGTTGTTTCATGAAAAGTGTGTCCAAATCTCTTACAACCCCCAAAGAGAACAGTGGAGGAAATGTATGAAATAAGCATGCTTAGATTTGTGTGTGCACCTACCTATTTATACGCGTTGTGTAGTTAAATATTTAACTTCAAATCAACCATTAAAATACCCAACAGTACAATAGACACATTTATTTTAAAAAATGGTAAATGCAAAATATGAAAGTAACCTTCTAAAGAGTTTTATTCAAAGTCAATATTTGTTTCTTTAATATATTATATAAATGTATAAATAATGTCATTTCCAGAGTTCTGCTTTAATAGTATGAATCAGTTGGTATGCATCAATTTTACAATGCCAAATTTATATAAAAATGAAGATATCAGAAAGGATAGTTTTATTGCATTAAAAACACTGGACTATGAAAAGTTAAAAAAAAATCAACTGGAATTAAGGGTTGTTTTTATACAATCTTTATGCTTTTACGTTAGAATTTCTAACATTCTGCCCAAAATATTTAAAACTATTTTAGCATGCCTTGATGCAAATATTGTTCAAAGTCAGAACTGAATTCTCAAATTTTACCTGAGTTTCTTATACTGTATATTGTAACTGATATATTTCAAGTTGATGATTCAGTTTTTCAATGTATGCATGCAAAGCAAAAACTTTACACAATCTCCTAGAGATAGCTATTTAGGTGTTAAGCTACCTCAGATTCTCCCACCCCAAAATTAGATAGTAGAAATTAGACTTGACAATTCCTGTAAAAATAGGAATTAAACCTGGGAGTCCCATTCACAAGCATTGAGGTTTTTAATCAAGATGCAATAAAGGTTATTTTCACTGCTTTCCTAGTCAGTGATCCATTCTTTCATATACCTTATCAATAAATTTTTGAGGGACAGAAGCCCCAACCTCCAGACTGTGTTAATTCAGTCACAAAATTAGCCAAACCCAGTTATATAAACATATAATTTAGAATTTACAGCGGATAGTTCTTTAGAAACTATGTCAATTGTTTCAAAATAGGCTTAAGTTATTTCTCCAGAGCAGTTTTTTATATTGTATACCCAACAGATTTGGCACTGTTAACTGATTTGTCAAAAAAGAAGAAAAAAGAAAAAAAAAGAATGAGGTGGACCTAAAGAATCAAAACGTGATTCTCAGAAAAGAAACACATTTGTACTCTTCAAGAGCAAGAGTTTTATTAAATGCACACAACACCTATAATGCCAGCTAAAGGCTTTTAAGGACTCATTCCCTATATGATCAAAAGAGAAATGAATACATGCAAAAGAATTCATGCATATTTAGAGGAAACTTCCACAATGAAGTTAAAAGTCTGTAAGCGTTGCAATTCTTAATGCTAGTTTGTGACAAGTATTTGTGAACATCACTGCAGCTTTGAATGATCTTGAAATCACTCTATGAGGTAGTGTAGTTTTCTGTTAATACATGCTGGTTGTTAGTAGCACTGTTTGGATGGTGTATTTGGCCAAATATTTACTATGTAGATTGACACTATATATTAGAAATACAAACTTACTTTTCTAGAGGCTAAATTGGTTGCTAAACTTAACCAATATCTGAGCATACCAGAGAAGATTGCAGGGTACTCAAATAGTAAATATGCTAGGCAAAAAGTTGTCACAGAAAGATGATTGTGTTCCAAACACAGTTACAAAAACTTTTATGTTCTGAGGTAGGAAACAAAGAATTCCATTGGCTTTTAAATTTTGTAAACCAGAAAAAGTATTTGAGGTTCAGTAGATAAAGCTTCTATTATTAAGAGCACTATAGTATTACAGAATTTATATAGACTTTCTGTAATTAATACAATGCAGCACTGGCTACAGTAAAATGTTCTAATTGCTTATTTTAGTAGTTAAAATTATTGAAGCTTTAAAGTGGCTTATTTTTATAACTGAACTGTAAGCTACTGAATTTGAACAGCTACCATTAGCTTTACCCATAAAAGTAATTTATTTAAAAGAGGATTTTCCCAACATGCCCAACTTGGTCCCACAATTAATAATAAAAGTTAAAATCCTTCCAGAATATGTGATCATTTCATTTATCCTTATGAAAACCACATCAAACTTTAAGTAGGAAGCACAAATTAACATGGAGATCATGGAAGGACAGCAAGCTGTCAAGAGTAAGCACATCTGTAGCGCAGTGACCTAACATTCTCAAAGATTTAGATTCTTGAAGTGCTTTGTTTTATTATCAAATTCTTAACACACCTAGATTGGAATTATCAATAAATGTAAAGTAGTGGATGAAACGAATTACTGCCTTCCATGGCACTGGACATCTGGAGTAACAAAACTGTGTGGATTTCTTTCTTTTACACGAAGTATATTGCATAATTTTTACATTAGAGAAAAGCCCATAATTATGTTTAGGTTTGATTGAGGTTGATGGATATGAAATGCAAAATTAATGCAGCTGCAGTTCTACCTTCTTACATGACGACTCAGGCCTCAATCATGCTAGGCTGAATTTTAAAAAGGATTATTCATCTGTAGTGCATTTATCAGTCATTTGTTGACAAAAATCTGTGATACCACTACCACTCTGCACACACTGTTCCAAGCACAGTGTTTTCTCTGATATTCTTACAGGAACTGGACATAATTCTTGTGCTTGATCATATCCTGCATCATAGCCTCCTTTCATATGTTGATAGCTAGAATGCTGATCATTAGATGATATAACAGAAAGACCAGCAGATAATTCAACACACAATGGTACTGTAGATGAGATATCAGAAGGTGCTGCCTGTTCCCTCTCAGGAACCAAAAATGAAAGTGGACATTCAGAGGCCGAGTATTTTGCAAGAATCTGGATTTGCTCATGACTCAGCGCTGCTTCCTTGAATACTTGCTGGCAAAGTCCTGTTAGATTCTGTTTTGTCTCAGCCAGTGTGGACAAAATGTGATCTTTTTCCTTCAATAAATTCTCTTTTTCATTTTGCTGCAAGAAAACAGAGAAATTCTGAGTTTGGTACTGAAATATTGAGTGGGCAGGTTTCCACTAAGGCAGAATTATATTTTAGTTTGTTTTGGATTTGAAAACAGTGGTAATAAAGATTGCTTGGAGTACAGGTAGTCCTTGACTCACGACCACAATTGATCCAAAAATTTATGTTGTTAAGTGAGACATTTCTTTAGTGAATTTTGCCCCATTTTACGACCTTTCCTGCCATAGTTGTTAAGTGAATCACTGTAATTGATAAGTTGGTAATATGGTTGTTAAGAGAATCTGGCTTCCCCATTGATTTTGCTTGTCAAAGGGTTGCAAAAGGTGATCACATGACCTTGAGAAACAGCAATGGCCATAAGTATGAACCAGTTGCCGAGCATCTGAATTTTGATCACATGATCATGTGGATGGCTGCAAAGGTTGTAAGTATAAAAAATGGTCATAAGTCACTTTTTTAAGTGCCGTTGTAACTTTGAAGAGTCACCAAATGAACTGTTGCAAATCAAGGACTTCTTGTACATACGAATTCCTTTTCAAGCACAGTATTAACTAACTTAACTGTTCAATAAGAATATATAGCATTATCACAATTAAACCATAGAAAAGGAACCCTAAGTAAATACGAGGCAGTATAAACCAAACAGTTCATTGGTCATCAACATTGAGCATTGTTGTGTATAAAAATATACAACACCTGAGATAGTTGCTGTCAGTCATCTTAGTAGTATTGGACTACATGGATCAGGGCTTATATGAAAATTTCTGAAGCAATTCTAGAAAGCATATGCTTAGCAACCAATCAAATAAAATTATATCTATATTCTGATAGAAATATGATCACTAAAAAGCTACTTACTGACGTTTTTATATTGAAAAGCCAACGTCATAATATGGAGCAAAGGCATTATTTCTTGTTTACATAGTATTTAGTATATTATTCTAAAGTGTGATGAAGCTTTCTATTAAGAACAAAAGCACATGAAATGTTAACAATTTTCCTTTTTTGAACAGTCAATATTTTAACTTTGATATGGAGATTATTTTAACTACTATAAGTTATATAATGTAGCAAGTATCACCAGCACCTCTTTATTTAACAGCTGTTACTTTCCTGTCAGCCCCATGGAATCAGGTCCATAACTGAATATAAAAGTTATGTAGGCCAAATTCTGTTTTCCCAGAAAATCTTGCAATTTCTTCAAAAAATATTAGTGAAAGAGAGGATTTATTTACCTCAACAAAAGAAAAATAAAGTTATACATATTATCTAGAGAAACTGCTCTCTCGGCCCAATAGGTTTTTTTTTTCAGATTTTTGTCAATAAATGAGTTACAAGTCAAGAAACTTTTCGAAAAATCTTCTGCAAGTCAAAGTAATAAAAACACTGGCAGGAAAGTAAACTATTTCATTTCAATCAGCGACAACAAATGAAATCAGTGCAGATACACTGAGCTAGTACCAAGTAAGCAAAATATATTCAATATTTTCCAATAGCTTGAGAGAAGGGAAGGAGAGGGGAAGGAAGAATCAAAATGTTTATTACCACAATTAAAGATAACTATATATATAACTATATAACTATATAACTATATATATATACAGTCAATTTACACAGAATCAAGGATTTATTTGAATTTTTAAATGTATTTATTCATTTCACTTTGGCACCTACTAATTCCAGGCCCACTATAGATGGTTCACAATATAAAAACAGTACAAATACAGTGAATAGAAATGCAAGGGAAACAAATTGGCAAATTCAGAGAACTATGTCAGAACATACATCACATATAACAAGCATATCTTAATTGAACAAAACTATCCATACATACCAATTTTTCTATTTCTGTTTCAAGGTTTTGTATACAGTCTAGCTTTCGTTTACGACAACGCTGTGCTGCGATTCTATTTTTACTTCGTCTTCTAATATCATGGATACAATCTAGCTCTTCTGGAGTCAATTTGTGCATTTTCAGAAATGACTGGAAGTCATTTCTAGAGAGTGAAATGATCTTCTGGGGATTAAATGGCAGCTTTACCTGGAAGATATAGATATTTGATTAAAGTTTCACAACTTAGTAGCATTCAAATCTGAAACCCTGAAACCCTATTCTTTTGCAATCAGATTCAGTGGGCATCTCTCAAAACATTTTTCAAAAGTCATACCACTAACATTCTATAACACAATAATAGTTTTTTCTTTAAAAAAAACCCAATTCAGTTACAGGTAATTAACCCACTAGTACATTTTAAAATGTACTAAGACGCTGAGCTTGTCGATCAGAAGATCAGCAGTTCAGTAGTTCAAATCCCTAGTGCCACGTAACGGAGTGAGCTCCCATTACTTGTTCCAGCTTCTGCCAACCTAGCAGTTCGAAAGCACATAAAAAATGCAAGTAAAAAAATAGGGACCACTTTGGTGGGAAGGTAACAGCGTTCCGTGCGCCTTCGGCATCGAGTCATGCCAGCCACATGACCACGGAGATGTCTTTGGATAGCACTGGCTCTTCAGCTTAGAAACAAAGATGAGCACCGCGCCTAGAGCCATAAACAACTAGCACGCATGTGCAGGGGAACTTTTCCCTTAAATGTTTGATTTGTGAAAATACATCTCCCTGCCACAGATAAATAATTAAGTCTTGCTTATTAGAATGATCACATTGAATTGCTCCCTGACCTTGGAAGCCAAAACTGGAAATAATGTTGTTGCTGGTGAAAAAATATGCCTGCCTCTATTTATACAAACCTTTGCAAAGTCCTTAGAACACAGCCACCACAAACATAAGACCAGTTGCTCCAGTTTATAATCATAAATAAAAGGTATACAAATGAGGAGGGTAGACTGTATTCATATTCTTAAAAGAATGATTAAATGAAAAACATAAAATTGAAAAATCATGCAAGGGTAATATGAAAGCTGAATATGTAGCTATGTAGATAGATTCTGGTAACCAATGCATATTTTAATATTCAAACTGACAAATATGTACATCAATATAATGTACAAGAATTCTCAGCAAAAATATTGAAAAACAGAAATTTTATTCCATTGGATAGTTTGAGTCATAACAATGTTACACCCTGCAAAACCAGCATGTAGTGAAAACCCAGCTTAAATAAGAATGGATTTTTTTTATCTCCAATCTCTTTTTTCATGGTGTTTTTTCAATTTCCACTGTGTTGGTTACCATAATTTCACGGATATCTTCTTTTCAGTTTGAATACATCTCAACAGCACAATTTTTAACAAAGAAATAGAAAGACTGTGCAGTCTCACCTCACATTCCTGCTCTCTTGCAGAAAAGGATTCACTGTCGCCCTCTGTATCCGTTTCAGAATCCTCTTCCAAATTTATCACGCAAGAATAAGGACATTGCTCAGGTTGTTGTTCTGGAAGACAGTCCCCGCTATTAACTTCAGTGGTGCCTTCAGTACTGAGATTACTGATGAAGGGACAAGTGACAGAGCTCAATGTTGTAAAAGTTCTTGGAGGGCCATTCTCTGGACTGTCAGTGATTCTGATTCCTAACCAAGGACATTCAGTTTTCTTTTCTGAACAGCTTTGTTCTGAAAATTCTTTTGGCAATGCAGGAGACAAGTTTATTTGATATGCTGTATCTGTGTTGTAAACATCACTCCAAAATCCTTTTGCTAACTGTTCTGCTATCTCTCTCTCCACACTGCTTCGATGGCTAGGTGATGTACTGTTCACATTTCCCTGCTCGTACAAATTAGATTTTGGAGTTGGGTCCTCAGCAGTGTTTTCACTTACTGGTTTGCAATTTTCAGCTCCCACAGCAATGGCATTTTTTTCAACCACTGTATTGCTCTGCATACCATTTAAAGTTAAATTGCAGTATTGATCATATGCATTTAAGAAAGAAGCAGAATAAAGTCCATGAGTAGCCACAGAAGAATTATGGTGCACAAAGTGAGAATCTGTCTTTTCTGCTAAACATTCAGCACTCTTAACTGGAGGGGCCATTTCATTCGTGAAATCTTCGTTTCCATTTTCTTCCATTGCTACCTGAGTATCTTCACATTTTGCACCTGAATGCACAACTGTACATTCAAGAGTTTTTTGTATAGCACCAGTAATATTTGATTCAGCCTGATGAATAGTAGTACCAGATGTTACCTGAATTTCATTAATACCAGGACTGGCTTCTAAAAGAGGGATTTTATCAGTCTCCAAAGCTTTTTTAAATTTCCTGTATTTGGGGCAGAGGGACTCTACTTTAAAAAACTGATCCTTTTCTGATACAGGGTCATGGATTCGATTAGAACTGTCTTGCAGTTGGGACACTGCTGAATTTTGTTCAGTACTGTATGCCTTCAGTTGAGAATTTTTAGCACATTCATTTTGCATGATTTCATCCTCCTCATCAATTTCTAAATCTCTAGCATCGACACTTTCCATTTTACTGTATTGTTTCTGACAACTTGGTTTACAACATTTTGGTTTTGGGTATTCCTGCTGTCCTGATTTATGATCCAGAAACTTGAATTTAAGGAACTGAAAACAAGATTCTTCGATGTCATGTATTCCCAAGAACTCAGCACATTTGCAAACTTCAGCCACATTGTCCTTATCTAAAATAAGTTTGGAAGTATAAGCGAATTGAAGTAAAGGTTCAAATCCTTTCAGTGTAACCTGTTCAGTTGAAGAAAAGATATATGCATATTTATTATGAAAATGATAAAAGATTATGTATAAGAATATTTCTACATATTAAAAAATGGAACAAAGATGATATAATCATATAATATAATCATATAATATCATATAATATATAATAATACAATACAATAATATTAATTTTTCCAGAAATAAGGGTAGGTTTGGTCTTTCTTGGTCTGTTTTGTATAAGCTTAAGTATAGCTAAAAATCCTCTTTCATATTGCAGAACTGACCTACACTTATTTCTGGCCAATATTAGTGTGGAGAAATCCAAGAAAGTAATCAGAGGCCAAATCTTACAAAAAAACCCAGATTATACATTTTTATAGATTATTCCAATTAGAGAGTTTTCTACTCTGACCTGGAAAATGAGTATATTAAAAACACTGTATGATTCCATAGCTAAAATTTTTGGTTATAATATAATGTATAAACAATAGGAAAATATGTCAATTAGACTGCAATTTACATTGAATTATAATCTAAAGGAAAACTTTTATAAAATGAAGCATCAATACCTAATTCCTGAGAAACTGTTAAAGACATGCAAAGCTATTTCAAATGTTTATTGCATAGTTTAATTGTAAAGAATGTACTTGTTATCATCTTTGGCGGACTTGTGAAAAAGCAAAAAACATTCTGGACAGATTTATATTTTAATTCAGAAGGTTTTTAAAACATGTGTAAAATTGAAACCAGAAGTGTTTCTTTTAGGTTGAAAAAAAGTGGAATTTTGTTATTATACATGTTGAGTGCAGCAAGAATTGTATACATGCAAAAATGGAGGGTTTTATCAATTTCCACCATGGAAGAATGGATGGAAAAACTGATAAGAGTGGAAGAGATTGGAAAATTAATTGCATTAATTAAAGAAAAGAATGTATCTAGTTTTGTTTCTACTTGGAAACCACCTCTGGACCCTATGATGGAAACAGGGAAAAAAGGAAACTTTGATTTTGGGTTTTGATGATTACTTTGTTGTTATAGAAATGGCTGGTATTTACTATATATTTATAGTACAAAGTATATAGTATATATAGTACAAATTTAAGATTGTAACTGTACTTTGTACTTCACTGTACTGAAAAAAATTGGAAGTCACTGCTTTTTTTCCCTATCTTGCACCTCCTTCTCCTTTCTTTTTCCTTCCCTTATTATCTTTGTTTCTATTTATACGTTACATAATAAACTCTAATAAATAAACATACACATAAAACAAGCTACTTCTCCTAAAAACGATCACTGCACTTGTTTCAAGGCTCTTTAGAATAGTTTGCCAAAAAAATATTCGAACATCTTTCTAAAGCCAATGTAGAATAAACATTCAAATGACATTTCAAGTTTGTTTCCTCACTAGGTTCCTCCACAACATATGGACGAGCTGAGAAACTTTTATTTGGAAAAGATTCTATAAATACAAATTAACTGTCTTTCAGATAGATAAATTGCACAATAGAAACCCAAAATAAACCTGTGACCGGAGCCTATATATTTTGGATTATATATGAATTCCAAAATACCAGTCATGGATATGCAAAACAAGATTAAAATGGAAACTTTGAGCCAAACCTTTTAAATACAGGTAGTCCTCCACCTACGAACATAATTGGGACCAGAACTTCTGTTGCTAAGCAAGGCAGTTGTTAAGTGAGTCACGCCTGATTTTATTATCTCTTTTGCCACACTTGTTAAGGAAATCATCATTGTTAAGTGAATCACATTGTTAAGCAAATCTGGCTTCCCTCATTGAATTTGCTTGTCAGAAGCCAGCTGGGAAGGTTGCAAATGGCAATCACATGATCCTAGGACACTGCAACTGTTGTGAATACAAGCTGGTTGCCCAGTGCCCAAATTTTGATCACATGACTACAACAGTTGTAAGTGCAAGGACCAATTGTAAGTCACTTTTTCAGTGTAGTTGTGACTTTGAATGGTCACTAAATGAACGGTTGCAAGTGGAGGACTACATGTAGTCTAGAAAGCCTGACCTAAAGTATCGTGTTTATTTTAAGTTGGTACTGAGGAAAACTCCATACAAAATATTTATTCAAAATTAGGTTTTGCTATTTAATTTTAAATAGCAAAACCTTTAAAATCTACTAAGAGCTGTCACAGAGGCTACACAATTACACATTAAAACAACTGTTTCTTTCCTAACAGAAATTATAAGTGAAACAGAAATACTCAAGCATTAACACCAATAGTCCACATCCATTTTCCTATTAAGAAAAAAAGTCATTCCAAATATTTGACTGAGGGAAAAGAAAGTAGTTTAATCATTACTTTTCTAAACATTGAACATCTGTTAAAGCCTTATGTGATTGAGAATAGTGGCTCATATGGCACAGTACTGTCCACACAATTATGACTATATTTCAGAAGACAAATAGATTCATACATGGCACTCCAAAGTTTTCCCACAAGCACAACCTGTGAGATAGGTTGGGCTAAGAATGTAAGTTTTCATGATTGAAAGTAATCTTGTTGCCCCAATCCTTTAAATAAGAAATGTTGGTACCTAAACAGCTATAGTATATAGCAGTGATGGCTAACCTTTTTGCCATCATGTGCCAAAAGTGGGGGGAGTGCGGGGGGGGGTTGCACACGTAAGTGCCCACACCCATAATTCTATGCGCCCCGCCCCCGCATGTGTGCGTGACCCCCCCATGCTTCCCTCACTTTTGGCACGTGATGGCACAGCGGGCTTGGTAGGCCCGTTTTTCACCCTCCCCAGGCTCCAGAGTCTTTCTAGGAGCCTGGGGAGGGCGAAAATGGCCTTCCCCACCCTCCCTGGAGGCCCTCCAGAGGCCAGAAATGGCCT
>JANHZT010002217.1:26898-41108 GCA_032468215.1 Stegonotus admiraltiensis | reverse complement strand
AATAAGCTGACTTTGTATAACATATACAAAAGTATGAAGGCTATTGCTTAACACATTGTAAGCCACCCTGAGTCTCCCAAGAAGGGAGGCATATAAATCAAAATAAAATTAAAAAATAAATAAAATAAATGGAAGATGCTGTGTATATTTGGATTTGCGGTACTGTACTTGAGAAAGGAGGGAAGGAATCATGATGAGCTACCTCCTACCAGCATCTGACTAGGATTGTCTGTTCAATGCATCCTTCACTGCACAAGAATGCTTATTCCTGCTTGATCAGGGAGCAAGTTAGAAAGATAGAAAAACAAATTCACAGCGAAAAGGAGATTTCTAGTCATGTGGACCTAAAACAATATTTGAAGTCAACCTGTGTAAACTACCTCCAGAGTACTACTGGCTCCATCCAACAACCATGATGACTCCTTCTAATACTAGTATGTGAAGTACATTTTATCACATATGTCTTACTATTTTCAAATTTACTGCACTGTGAATCAGTTCTTATAGCACACAAATTCATATCTGGTTCTCAAAAAGAAACAAATTTTCATTAAGACTTTATTTCAGAAATCTCCTCTCCCATGGGTAAAAATTGGGAGACTATCACATTGAACATCATATTTTGTTTTAAATGGTTTCTTCTAGATTTTTATAACTGAAAACCATCCAACAGTCCTACACATCATAGAATCAGGTTGAAGAAAGCTGGTTTCTCTATTAGTTAATTAAAGCCATGAAAACTTGCTCATTTGCAAAAGCAAATCCAAATTATTGGATGTAACATTTCAATTTATTCTTAATGCTTTGAATGCCAGCATTTCTCCGGATTTCTAAAGCACTTTCAAAATTATTGCACTGTAAGTAAAATCAGACCAGGTGCTATCTTGGCAGAAAAACATGAAACATTGGGAAAGTACATATCTTATGTTTATTGTTTGTTTATTTATTTCATTTCTACAGCCATCTATCTCAATAAATGATGCTTGCTACTTTCAATGCAAGCCACATGTTCCACCTATTCACAGAGATAAATGCATTTTTATTTCACCTTAGTTAAATCCCCAAACCAGTTTATGACTTGGTGACAAACTGAGTATTTGTGAAATGTGGGGGAAACGAACTTACTTTCTTTCTTCAAGCAGTGCAATTTCTTTTTTGACTTCATAGTATTCTTCTGCTATTTGGCAATGCTGTTTGAACACCTGCATAGATTCCTTTGAGTCATGGCAGGGAGGCAGGGGCTTTATGAACAAAGAAAAAAAAATAAATTTCAATAGAATTTAAATGGAGATGTTATTTGAACATAAAGAGGAGATGCTTTATTTGATATTGCTCTTGTGAAAAGATTTACATTGCCTCTTTTCCCTGGGGAAAAAAGATATATGATCTGGCTTTTTATTTAAGGAAAAAGTAATTAACTTTCATTCAGAATAGCATTTTGTGCCTCATTTAACAAAACAGAACAATTATTAAATAAGAAGCAATGCAATAACCAAAACAGAAGAAGAGAAAAACTGAATAAAATAATGCATTACTAGAATCACACTTGGCAGTATTGCATAGAATTTTGATTTCAAAAGTAGTACTTAATAATTTAGTATGTCAAGTTAGGTGAAGAATTGTGAGTAAAAGTTCACCGTGTTGTTTTTTTAAAAAATATGTACAGCATTTTATTTAAAATGCTGAGCACTCTTCTTTCACTGTATGTTGTTATTTAGAAATGGTTATATTAAGCATGTAGATGCCAAATATTCTCTGGTGACATCCCATTTTTTGTTTTATTTATTTTTCACATTTTGAATTGCCCACCTGCCTCAAAAAGTGAGGACAAATCCATAATTGCTGTTTGCCCTATTGCCAGTATGGGCCTTTCATTGCTTCTGGAAGACAAGAATAGATGAAATTCATCCAGAGTCATTGAGATTCAGATGGCAACAAGTTTAATACATAATAATAAATTATAGTTTGTTGCATAGCCAGACAGATGTTCAGGTTGGATTTGGCATTTTTATTCACCTATCAACTTCTTCCCAAGGACCTGGGATATACAGAAAGCAATTGATGTTGTTAAAGAAGATTTTGTCCATGCTGATGGTGTTCAAGTGATGTTTTGGGATTGTATCAAAGGTGCCTATTACTTTTCATACTACCTTTACTTTCTTTTGCCACAGTTTATCTACTTCTATTTGCAGGTCTTTGTATTTCCTCCAGTCTTGTCTTCTATTCTAGTACTCCAGATACTGCTACTGTGTGTCCACTATCCAAACTTTTTTGTCTTCCTTATTGACAATTGTTAAGTCTAGGACTTATGTGGCAGGTGCTTGTCCATTTGAATTTTAAAGTCCCAGAACAATTTAGCTTCTTCATGATATTCCAATGCACCATTGCTGCTACTTTATCATGCCGTTGTTTGTAGTCAGTCTGTACAATCTTCTTGCTGCAAGATTTAACTTTGTGAATGCTTGCTTCTTCAGCTTCTTTGTAGAGGCAGCATTTGTTGTCTATTACTGTCTTCTCAATTCTGGTTTTGTATGCATTTGTTCTTAAGTCTTGGTCTTCTGCAGTCAGAATTAGCTCCTCTGTCTCTTTCCTTAATTTTCTGTCTCTTAGCCATTGCCACATCTCATTATGAGATTTACCTCCAATTTGTGGCACTTTAGTTACAGGCAGTCTTCAATTAACAACCATTTGTGTAGTGACTGTTTGGAGTTACGACACTGAAAAAATGACCTGTTGTTTTTCACACTTATGACCATTGTACATACATTCCCATGCTCATGTGATCAAAATTTGGATACTTGGCAACTGGCATGTATTTATGACAGTTGCAGTGACCCAGGGTCATGCAATCACCATCTGCAACCTTCTGGGGTAAACAAAGTTAATGGGGAAGCCAAATTCACATAACAACGTGTTACCAATTTAACAACTGAAGTAACTCACTTAACAACTGTGGTAAGAACAGTCACAAAATGAGACAAAGCTCACTTAACAGTGGTCTTGCTTAGCAATAGAAATTTTGGGGTCAACTGTGGTCATAAGTTGAGGACTACCACTACCATCCACTGTAGGATGGTCCAACAAGGGTAATAAAACAAAATAACAATGAGAGGGCTGTATTAGGCTCAAGCAAGAGAATACAGGAAGAGGCAGTGAGGGATTCTTCTGTGCAAAGATGAAAAGTACAGAAAGAAGGGAACAGCATCCCAAAGGATAAAGGAGGCAGTATTTGACTAAGGCACCAAGGGAATGGCCTTGAGGCATAGATGGAATTGCTACTACAAACAACTGTCAGATGAAAGCAACCTGAGCCCAGGGCAGAACTTGTACAAGACTCTTTTCTAGATCTCACAAAGGTAAAGGGAGGGAGGTGGAGTGCATTAAGATGCACATTAGGTGCATTAAATGCATTCTGAAAAAGCTTGATGAACAATTCCAAGCACATTCAGACTTGCAAGATTCTGAAAGACTTGAAGTATAATAAACTGATTGGATGAGAGGTATCTAATCTAATATCTAATACAGCAATATTGTTGCCTACCGCAACAATTTAATATTTTTGGCAAGCACCTGTTTTATCACTTTAATAAGTCATTGGGCACATCTTCTACATTCTAAAGTGTGGTACCATGATGCCTGCTATCTTTCAGTTTTTTATCATCCCATTTCTTTCTTGTTCCCTTTTGTCATGAAAAAGCTCAAGCCAATATACAAATTATTTCTGCCTCATATTTTATCTACACTACAATCCTATGAGATGGTTAGCATTAAGATACATGACTGGCTCCAAATTACCCAGAAGACTCTTTTTGAGTGGGAGCTTGAGATTGCACTCTGAATCCAATACTCTTGTCCCTATGCTACACAACTCTGAGTGCTCAGTCTATTTTCAAACAGAACTTCTAGTCTTGTGCTAATTTAAATTGCATTTAATCAATAATAAATAAATATCAGCTAGAGGCACATAGTGTAATTATTGCTACTAAAAATGAACCTTTAATCTTCTGAATATGCCAGACAGAAATGCTATACATCCTGCTAGAGTGTCAGGAAGGCAGCAGCTCTTCTCATCACAAATGCGTCCTGTGTATGTCAACAGTGTCTTGGAAAGGTTCATTGATTTAGATTAATAACATAATTTACATTCCAATAACAGAATACTAGGGGATGTGATAGAATGATAACATTCATTGCAGTATCTTGAAGCCATCATTCTGAGGATCCGTTGTAGGCTTATTATTAATAATAAAAACAGTGCCTTAAGTTTTTAAATCTTTTGTACAAAAATTACCTACATGCAGACAATTGCTGAGTATTGTGGGTTTTTCTATTATGTAGTCATATTGTAGATAAAGGTATTTGGAAGAGATTCACATTGCTGAAATAAATTCTAGTTTTCATACCTACTGGATAGGATCCACAATAATATTCTGTTGGAAGAGAGCAGTTTTAGTAGGAAGTTCCATAGTAAGCATTAAAATGCATGCTACATAACCACAAGCATGCACAATCCAAGAGTGTTTCAGCTTTACTGAACCTTAATGTAATGTAATTGGTGTGGAATGGAAGATGCTGTTAACATAAGAATTAGTTTTCTTCCATTATATCTTCTGTGTCTTGTTTTGTGATAGGCTTAAATCATGACCTGGGGCAAGAGAAGGCCACCATCATGGAGCCTGAGATAAAGCTACTTGGTGAAGAAGTGCTCTATGTTTTATAAAGCAAAGTCAATTATGTGATTTCTAATTTATAAAATACGTACATTATATGATTTAGGATATTATGAAGAGAGTGCTTTCCTCCATAGTGTGTTGCTGGTATTTGCAAATATCCAAATAGTTCTGTCCTAATTCTGACAGGGATTAGGGAGTTATGAATAGAGAGGGATTTGCTTGCAAAAGAATGTAAAACTATCAAGGCAGAAAAGTGAAATGATTTGACTGTTCTAATTGAAGTGTAGCTGAACTTGCTTCTTGGGGTCTTTTCTGTGAATAAAAAAGGGGGAAACTGCTCTGGGAACCTGAAATTTTTAATCAGAAGCCTCAAAGATTTGTACACATCCATAACAGGCATCATTTCATAAATTCATTCAGATGATATATTTTTGTTTCATTTGGCTGACCAGCTATATTTTGACACAAATTGATGGACGGGTTATTTTTACCTATAACTATGTAAAACACATTTCTATAATGATTAAATTAACTTCTTGCCATACTACATTTTGAGTCAACAGTAAGGACTTGTTTAATTTCATCTATGGTCCTGTTAATCAGCACCAGCGTTCCTCTGTTATAAAAAAGAAACTATTTCTATCTCTGCACCCTTGTTTTAGATCCTTCTATTTGTGGAGGAAAATGCTTAGAGTCCCTATGTAGGGAGTGGCACAGAATATTTATACTCAGATTGACCCTTTTAAAATGGTACAATATTATTCGCTAACCTTTAGCATGTTATTTTAGTAAGTTTCAATAAAAGAACAGCTAACAATTTTGACTAATAGTTGGCCTGGGACAACAAATACAGATGATAACATCTGATGTCTGTTTATAATTCTCTTTGATCCAAGTTCAGTCTTTGAATTTAAACATTAATTGTTATTGTTTCCATAATGTTTATCTGAATATGAAAGTATCTTACCAAAGTCTCTGCTTTTTACAATAACTCTAGGGAGCTGATCAATGTTCTTCTAATTATTTAATGGATTTAATGGTTATATGAAATGTCTGTGTGAAGTTTTGCTTGGGAAATTGTACTGAGACTGCTTTGTCTTGGTGAATGTTGACCTATAATTTAAAATTATCAGATCGTAAGAGTAGAATCCTGCTAGTAACTTCAAGTAGCATTGAACATGATATCCTTTTTTGGCTGTCCTAGATGCTTTGGTGTCGGAGGCACTGTTTTGCAGTAGAATTGGATGTTCCTGTTGGCACATGCATAGACTCTAGTGAATGAACTATGGTGGCGAAGAGTTTTCTTTTATCTTCTATACTGTTTAACCTTAGTTCCAGTTGCCCACTGGACACGATTTAAAGGGGTGGAATTGACTTTTTAAAAAAAATAATGTTATGTGTCAGCTAGATTTGATGGCAGACTAAATTAATAAATGGCATAAGGCTCAATAATCTTTGGGACTGACTTTCACACTGTGAATCTTCATAGTTAGTTTACATCAGCAGGAAAGACTTTTTGAAGATGGCCCCACTTCCAACTCGGGTACACAGGAAAGAATTTTTCATCAGGCATGAAATGAATACTTCCTAAAGAGATACATGTGTCAAAAGCACTGCTTTTGTGAAGTTTTAGTAATTAAATTTTCATGTTTTACTTTAATTTTGCATTTGGCATCAATTTCATTGTAATACTTTATAGTTTGTATTTTTCAATTTTTGTAGCCACTTTAAATAAATAGAATTTCCTCCCAAACTCAGCACTGTTTCTTCAATCCACAGATTTTGCAACTCCAGAAAATGAAAAGAAATAATTGCTCTTCTTCCTATTTTTACTTTCTTACAACACATTCTAGTTATTGATTTTGATTTTGATCAAAACATCCTGAAGTATTTTTTACCACTATTGATGTAAGTTTGGGTATTTTGGTTGACCCATCCCAAGACCCTCACCTGATGCCACCCACACCTGACCTATCACAAGACCCATCCTCCACCTGACATGACCCTCCCATTACAAGACCTACTGATTACATGAAGCCTTTATAAGCAGAAAAGCTCCAACACTGGCATTCTCTAAATTCTGCTGGAGATGTTACCTAGCCTGATAAAAAAAACATTTGGAACCCCCAGCCTCACTTTGGTTGTATAGAATGAATGAAAGAGAATCACATTACATAACTGTATGAAAGAATAGGGATCAGGAAAGTTATGATAGACTGACAATATCCTTAAAAAGAGAAACACACAGATCTACACATACAGCAGTGTGTAGCAGTGTGGTGGATGTATTTGATAGAAAAAAAAGGATGATTTGCATGCATAGAAAGATGGGAATATGGTATATGGTGTTAGCAAAATTACATTTTGTTAGACATAAAAATTTAACTTTATAGGCCATTTGTAGGGCACAGATGTCTATTAAAACAAAGTTGATCACATTTGAATTTATACAAGGTAAATACATTTCTATAAAATGTATGAACATTGTTCATCGTCCTTTGGAAATAATGGACGGAGGGAAAGAGTGAACTCAAATTCAGAATACTGAATTTGCAGTTTACCAAATTGGGACATGGTACATGAAATCAAGGTTCTACTGCACTGTCTTTTCTTTTCTTCATATCATTCCTTTAATTCCTTTTGCTTATTTTCTTACTCTTCTTCCCTACTTTGCATAACACTGCTTACCATGAAAAGATGTGGAAAATAAGTTATCACTAAGTCTATATTCATAGTATATTTGGAACAGAATTAATATGACAAAAATATAAAACAAAAGTTTTCAGTTCTCAGAAAATAGAGTTGAAGCAAAGCAACATCTATGGTATCAAATGGAATAACCTTAAAAAATATTAAGAAATGTAAATCTGACTTTTGGAAATGGATCTCCAATTAGTTATTAGTTATTTACAAGCAAATTAGAGCCTAGTATTCCAAAACAAATTATCAATTTTCATTTCAAAATATTTATTTGAATTGAACAATAATTATGAATCCTATAAATTAATATTCTATTTTAAATTTTGAACTGGAACCTTTTTTCACTCATGCTCACTTTTTTGGCTCAAAATATAATTCTTTAAGTCTCAACTGCTTAAGACATGAACTCAAGCCAATATTTCTACATGTGCAGGTAAACAAATGCATTGTATTATGTCCACCATTAACATCCATTCACATCTATATAGTTAAACAGTGTTCCAGAAAAGACCATCAAAATGGAGTTTGAAACCCAGTAATTTGGATTATTCTACTGCTAGAGTCCAAGAAAAAGAAAGTGAAACTAACAGAATTTAGAGGAATTTTTGTAAAATGCAGAGTTATCTGGATGAATTTTATAAATAGTGAATTCATTACTGAAGGTTACTAAGGTCCTTAAGAAGATTTAATTATTCTGAGAAAAATCTTTTTGGACCCAAAAGATTATAATAGATGTCCATGGGTAAATGCCATCTTTTGGGGATGATGCAAACAGAGCTGTAACCTAACTATAGCAATTCTGTTAGCATATTGCTTGTCTAAAGATCTGTCTCAAAGCTTTTTTAATTAGTATTATTTAGGGACAGAATTGGCTTGGATCATCCCAAGGACTATTCTAAATATCTATTGGGTAAGGTCACTTGAATCTGCTCAGAGATAGATTTTGGCTGGGCAGCCTAGAGAATGAAGCTGTTGGGTGAGATCATCTATCAGCGGAGTAGGGGGGAGATATCACAAGCATGCTGTTAATACCCAGGTGTACATCTCTGTACTGGATTGTACAAATGATTAAGTAAAAGTGCTTACCAGTGCTAGAAGTGATGAGGGCATAGATAGGGATGAACATTTCAACCCAAGCAGAACCGAATGTCTCCCGGTTTCAGAGTGCCATGTTCTGGAGCTGTTTTATCAATAACTCCAGATAGAGTAGCATTCCTCAGAGTTGTTGCACAATCTGGGAGTCCTCATGGATTTTCAAGTCCTGCTCTAGGAGCAGGTGATGTAATTGTTAGGAGGGTCTTTGTGCAAATCCATCTTGTGTAACAGTTGTGCCCATTCCTGTATTCAGAGGTTTTGCTCAGGGTCACTCATACAGTACTTTAGTCACTTCCCATTTAGATTACTGTAATGGTCTCTACATGGGTCTGCCCTTGGAAAGCCTTTGGAAACTTCAACTGATTAAAAATGTGGGGACTTTAAGGATGGGGCATTAGCACAGCTCAATATATATGAATTTTGGGCTGTGAGTTATTTGTAAGTTCCCTCAGCTTTTGTATTTATTATATTTGTTTGTATACTTTTATATTGGTTTTGTATTGATAGCCATCCAGAGTTATTTGCTTAAGTTGGGCAGTTATTTAAATTTTCTAAATAACTTGAGAAGTGAGATAGAGAAAATGACACTTTGATTCCCCACTCCCCACCCCCATTTTGCTTTTGATAGTATTGTTTGCACACAATTATGGAACTTTCACTCATGTCAGCCAATTTCTAGAAAGTAACATTGGATTTCTAATTTAGGATGCCTGAAGGAACTATTGTTTATGTTTTATATTTATATGAAGCTACTAGCTTCATAGAAAGTTTAGGCTAAAATATTACCATAGCTTAATGATAAGCGGTTGAAGAATATACATTAAGAGAACCTGTGCATGATCAGCAATGAGCTCATCTAGGAACTAGGTGCTGAAGAAAAATTCCTGGCACTTTCTTTTTCTTTTAAAAAAAAAGCACTACAGATGAGGGATTCATAAACCCTGCACAGAGATAGCTTGGCTCTGCTGATTCATGGTGATAACCTAACTGCTGTAATGCGGTCCATGTGATGTCACCCTTGAGATTGCTCCAGAAGCTAGAGCTAGTTCGTTACATGTACTAAAATATCTTCACTGGCTGCCAATTCACTACTGAACCAGACTCAAATAAATGGTAATTTAAATACATCAGCCACCAAGATACCTACAATCTCTGGAGGGATGCATGCTTTTCATACTATAGATTACTGATAGTTACTTGTCTACAACATAGCAATAGGCAATATTGCTTAATGCATTGTAAGCCACCCTGAGTCTCCGGAGAAGGGCGGCATATAAATAAAAAAAAAAATAGGCAATATCTGTGATGGCTCTGTTCAATGAAAAACAATAAAAGCTGTGAGGGAGACACTAGCCAATTCAAGTAGGCTAAAGCTACAGATCACTGCCATATTGTCAAGCCCATGATTGGATCAGTTGTAATACATGACTGTGGAGTCAATATCTTGTGGAATAGATCTGGATACTTGAAAAAGTATCTTGAAAAAGTGAAGTAATTGAAGAAGAACACAGATGACAAGATGATATTAGTAAGAGCTCCCAATAATGATGCATAAGAGAAGAGAAATGATGACTTCCAGAAGTCAGAAGCAACAGTCTAAAACAGGCCTGATTCCCAATGTTCAGGGATAACTGCTTCATATAGTATTTCATTAATTTGATTAATTTTCAGTTCAAATTAATGATCTTTCCCCCAGTATTTACAAAAGGACTAAATACATACTTCTGATTTGAACACTATGTTCAGCTTGTCTTACATGTTTAGGCTTTCATGAATGTTTCTATTGTTATCCACCCTGTAAATCCTGTTTCCAAAACTAGAAAACTTTTTTATTCCTGACTTAAGCAGCTCTTATCTCCCCCCCCCACAACTTTCTATAAAGAGAAAGGCAGCCCATCTGTCTAACAAATCTGTCATTTCCCTCTTTCCATGCTTCTCATTCCCGCAATGTCATTTTTAGTCAACCAGTTGTATGGATTCAGTTTATAGAATTTTAATAGCTCAAGTTGTCTCCACCAATGTTACATCTCATATCTTTAGAGTTATCCATTTGGTATAATTTGCCCTCTCTTATGATCAGAACTATAATTGAGTTAGAAGATGTATACTCTTGGATCAGATTCCCATCTGTGACAAAACGATCTTCAAAAAAACCAACAAGAATATACATAGAAGTAATTCCTAAAGCATTAAACAAAAATTACTCCTAAGCATATAACTTTTTAGCTTTATCCTTCTAATTTAATCTGTTTTTCATATGAATACATACTGCTCTATTTCCAGGAGCAGATGATTCTGAAGTTAACCTGGTGTAAACCAGTGAATAATTCAGTGTCCTCTGTCAAAATTGGACTACAGTTATGTTAGCAGCACCTTTGTCCAGAGGTGGGCCTCACATACTGTAACAACTGGTTAGCCCAGAACCAAAAATGTGAGCGCGTGCGGCATCATAAAACTGGCGATTATATAGGACGTGATAGCACCAGGGCGGGTGGGCAGACCCAGCTGCTGGTCTGAACTACCGGTTCACATGAACTGGTCTGAATCGGCAGCAGCCCACGGTTGCCTTTGTCCCTACTTATTCTTTTTCTTCATTGCAAAACTGTCACATAGCAAAACATGAAAAAATTATACAAGAATGTGATCTTGTTTAACTCTGAATTAACAACAAAATAATTATATTCAAGACTTCAGATATGATTATGTACACTGTTCTTTGGCAAAACTGTCTACAGTGTGAGACAAAAAAATGCCACACATGAAGTAGGCCATGAAAATTTTAATATTTAGTAAGAAATCTGTTTCTAGAGGTTTATACCACATTTGACCATATAAGAGACAGACAGTTAAATTGGGGGAAAAAACCAGACATGTAGAGTAATTTAGAACATCCTTTTATTCTAATCCAAAATAAACACATTAGGAAACACTGAATTATATAATGAATATGAAATACTAGTTCCTACATAAAATATACATCAGACTGGTTTGTATATGTAATGGTCCTGTATATCATGCACACCTAGAGAAGGCCAGATAAAGTACTGCAGTCATCAGAACAGCCTTCTTCAAACAATGCTGGCTGGGATTAAGAGTTGAAATCCATTGCATTTGGAAGATAGCAGTTTAAGAATAGAAAGACAATTACAACCAAAATAGTTAACTAAGAGAAGAACAAGAGAATGATTCTTATTAATTATGCTACTTACTTAGCACCTAAAGAAAAGCAATAATAAACAAAGTGTAATAAGAACAAGCATTAAGAAGGGAAAAAACCAGTCAAATGCAAAACTAGACCAGAAAGGAGATGATACTACTGTATTTAAGGAGAAAGTTGTTGGAAAATGGGAAATTGATCATAGAATTAGATAAAACTTATATTAGTGAAAACCATATGATAAATGCTTCTTAAACACCACTTAATCCATGCCAAAACACAGAACAAGCGAAGATTGTTATAACAGTTTAAAAGCAATCTCATATATTCCTTAATTATTATTCTTCCAAAATATCGTGAAAGAAGGGCACTGATATGATTATTATGTAAATATTTACAGAACTTTACATCAAACCCTTCTTTTGCCTTTTCTCTCTTGACACTTCTCATTATATGAATGAGAAGAAATGTCTAAATCAGTTTTGACATGTCATGATTACCAAAACAACTATTTTTGTTTTTGCTTTAGGTTAATTCTAGCAGTCTTTATTTAACTTTGGATTGGCAAAACAGATGTATTTAGCCATTGTGACATATACATTTTTGTTTACTGCTTACTGTTATGTCAGGCAACTATGGATTATTTAATTAGCTATTCTTAAAACAAATCCTAGTTTAGAGCAAGATGTGAACCTATACAGGTGAAAAAGAATGAGCCAAGGTAATTGCATACAAGAGTTGGAGACAAAAGTAACCATGAACTAAAAAAAAAGAGCAAAGAAAGCAAAGAATCGAAAAGTATCAGGGCCTTGCTGACAACTTAACGAGAAGCTTCCCTGTTGAAATTTACATTGCTACTTAAGGGTTGCTTGATAGAAGGGTGCAGCTGATGTGGATGTCTGCTTGGTAGGCTCATTTTGTTGAGATCTTTGATGATAAAGTGGATGGTGGGTGGCTGCGTATGATGGTTTTGGCTGGTTTGCTGGATGGCCAACATTGTACCAGTTAGCTGGGCCAGCAGAGGAACTAGAGTATGCTAATGATACCCAGGTATGTGTCTCTACCCGGGCCATGCAGGTGATAGTGTTGCAGTGCTATCCAAGTACCTGGAGCAACTTAAGCCTAGCAACACAGAGTGGCTTTGGGTTTTTGGCTCTCCTGGGTCTGGTGACTTGTTACCTTTGCCGTTGAATGGGGCTGTACACTCCTGCACTGAATTGGTGTGCAATTAGGGTATCTCTGTATTCATGGCACCTGCTTAATGAGCTGTGGCAGCCATAGCTAGGTGGGCATTTGTGGAAATCCATTTTGTGGGACAATTGCACCCTTTCCTGGAACAGTCAGTCTTGTACCCACACCTTAATTATTTCCTGATTGGATTGTTGCTATGTGCTTTACATGGAGCGAAGGGGTAGTGCATCCTAAGGGGATAATTAAGGCACAAGGTTTTTGTTTCATTATTTTACTACAGGTAGTCCTCAACTTACAACAGTTCATTTAGTGACTGAAATTACAACAGCATTGAAAAAAGTGACTTATGTTTTTCACACTTACAACCATTGCAGCATCCTCGTGATCACATGATCAAAATTCAACATTCCCGTGATCACATTGCAGCATCCCCGTGATCACATGATCAAAATTCAGCATCCCCGTGATCACATTGCAGCATCCCCATGATCAAATGATCAAAATTCAGATGTTTGGCAACTGATTCCTATTTATGACTGTTGCAGTGCCCTGGGGTCATGTGATCCCTTTTTGTGATCTTCTGACAAGCAAAGTCAATGGGAAAGCCAGATTCACTTAACAACCATGTTACTAACTTAACTGCAGTGATTCACTTAACAACCGTGCTAGAAAGGTCATAAAATGGGATAAAATTCCAAATGTCTCACTTAGCAAGAGAAATATTGGGCTCAATTGTGGTCCTAAGTTGAGGACCACCATATTTTTATTATTGTTTTATAGTTATTGGTTTTATTATTGTTGTGAACTACCTAGAATTACTGGCTTGTAAATCCTATAAATAAATAAAGAGCACTTTGTTAGAAAGTGTCTGTTTTCTTTTATGTGGGGGACAGAGAAAGGTTGGATGATACATTCCTTCTTTTTTAAGCTTCTTGGTCTCAGTCTGAATCCGGAGTTTATTTTAATAAAGCACTTGAGTATATGTCAGTTCATCTATACCAGGGGTCCCCAACTTTTGTGGCTTGGCAGCCTAGCTTAGCAGGGAAGGGGAACCGGGCTTCATGACTGGCGGGCTGGTGCACAAATGCATGCCCACAGCTCAACTTGCCTGAGCAGGCATGCATACTGCTCAGGTGGCCTGGTTGCGAATAGGCCATGGCCCAGTAGTAGGACACAGCCCAGAGGATAGGGACCCCTGATCTATACTAAACAAAGTTCCTGGACTTCTTGGGGCTTATAAAATGTGTATTAATGTGTCAAATCTCAAACTAAAATGTAAAAATGATAATTATTGCTTAGAGTACAAACCAGAGGTGGGTTTCAGCAGGTTCTGACCAGTTCTGGAGAACCGGTAGCGGAAACTTTGAGTAGTTCGGAGAACCGGTAGTAAAAAT
>JANHZT010002217.1:8219-22600 GCA_032468215.1 Stegonotus admiraltiensis | reverse complement strand
GATAGATAGATAGATAGATAGATAGAGATAGATAGATAGATAGATAGATAGATAGATAGATAGATAGATAGATAGATGACATATATTAATTCACTAATGTACAATATAGCTCAGAACTGCTGTTTCTCAGGAGGATTCCCATCACATTACTTTTTTTCATATTTAATTATAGATACAGGTGGTGGTTCTGATTTTCAAAAAGATTAAACTCCCTAACTGATATGGACTGACTGAAATTGCCTTCTATGACTGCTCTTAGAAAACCAGTTTCCATTTGGCAGCCATGTTTTGTCAACATCTTTATTTTAGGTTTCAGTAATTATTATACATGTAGCTCTTGCATAATAATACCTCAGGAAGTATTTTACTGAACAAAAAAATGTCACACTAATGCAATGTAGTGAACTATCTTATGGAGGCACATCAGAAATAATCATTCATCTCAAAATATGAGAAGTTTGAGAAATGAGAATTCATCTCAAAAACAGCAACTTTGTCAAGTGTCTGGGAAATCAGGAGATTCAGGCAGTTCAAATGAGTATAAAAATTTATTGCAAGCTTAAGTTCTCTAAAAGAATCTGGCCAACTGACCATTAAGGGAAATGCAGGAAAGATAAGAGAGGCATTCAAGGTGGGTTGGACTTAGATCTGTTGTGGGTGTGAAGGGATTCGTGACTTATGATACGTTTGACGTCCTCCCTTGGGCTCAGTCTGGTCATTTCCTACAAGCTTCTGCCTAAAAGTAAAGGTGCTTCAAACTTTGCTCAGGTTTCTGCTAATATTAAGAATAGGATGTGTTTCAGTATGTAAGAATTTATGCCAAATTGTATTAGTTATGCACCTCTGAAACAATTTGTCTATAAAATTTATTGACCATCTGGATGAGGAAATGATAATATTATTATTGTTAATAAAGATATTTGTTGGATTCATAGACAACAACAACAATAATCCTCTCCTGTGCAAGCTGCACTGGCTCCAAGTGGTCTTCCAGGTGTGCTTCAAGGTATTGGTTATCACCTTTAGAGCGCTCCATGGCTTAGGACCTGGGTACTTACGAGACTGCCTTCTGACACCAATAGCCTCCCACCAACCAATATGTTCCCACAGAGAGGGGCTCCTCAGGGTGCCATTGGCCAAGCAATGTTGACTGGAGGCCCCCAGGGAGAGAGCCTTCTCTGTGGGGGCACCTGCCCTTTGGAATGAGCTGCCCCCGGAGATATGGCGGATCCCGGATCTACACACCTTCCACCGTGCCCTAAAGACATTTTTATTCCAACAAGTCGGGCTGGCCTAACTCTTTTGTTTCTGAATTTTTAAATTGTTTAATTATTTGTTTTAAAATAGGGGTGTTTTAATTGTGGTCCAAATTGATTTAATCTGATTTTAAATTGTTTTTAAATTTTGTATCCTTTGTGTTTTATTTGTGGCTGTTCACCGCCCTAAGTCCTTCGGGAGAAGGGCGGTATATAAATAAATAAATAAATAAATAAATAAATAAATAATAGCAATATACTGCTCTGATTGTTACTTGCAGAGTTAGGAGATATGGGTAATATTTAGATTTCAAGAGTCATATTGTCTGAAGGTTGGTATGCACACATTCCTATATACACATTTCTTGGTCCCATTGTCTGGAAAAGAGAAAGGGGAAGACACCCTCTCCCATGTCCATCTATACTCGCAACTGAATAGCAGGCTGCTGTGGAGTACTTCCATAACAAAAGACCATATAAGCAGTGCTCTCTCACATTTTTTCCCCCTTAGGATAAATATTTTTCACTCAATCATCTGTTTTTCAGGATAGAAGCATTTGTAGCAACAGCTGGACATGTATAAAAAGGGCATCCGGAGTGGGCTGTAAGGGAGAGACCACAAAAGCCATACATGGTCTAGGAATATTTTACCACTGCCTATGAATTAACATCATGTTTGCTTTGGTCTGCAAAGATATTACTCACATGGAAACTGTGCCTTACAACTAAGTGTAGAGAAGTTGTCTGATTAATCTTAGCAGTTAGTCTGAAGACAGTATGCTTTGACCAAAAATAGATCTTCAGAACAAATGTGTATTTCCTAATAATAGTATGGAAAAATCCAGCCAGCGGTCTTAAGCTTCCTGAGCAAATAGTGCCTACCATAAAACAAAAATGATGAGTATAATGGTATTTAAATCTCTGCAACTTTTGATATGGAATAATGACATGAATTATGATGACTAACATCATAGCAAAATTTACAATTATACTGTCTAAATCATGAATGGATATAAAAATAAATGATTTATGGATGTAGTCTTACACTACCAAGAATTTCTGATTTCTAGAAATGCAAAATGCAGCAACTATGCAAAAATATTTTCTTTCCTGAACTGAATTTTTGAATTTAAAAAAGTTTGGGGTAGTACTTTGTTAAATGTATGATCACATTTTTTTTGTGCTCAGATAAATTCTTGGGTTTAGAATTCTTTCACTTTCACTTTTAACAGATAACAGATTAACAGAGCTGGAAGGGACCTTGTGGGTCATCTAGTCCAATCCTCCCACCCATTTGTGACAGATGGCAGTCCAGTCTCTTCTTGAAAGCTTCCAGTGATGAAGCTCTCACAACTTCTGAAGGCAAAGCTGTTCCTTTGGTTGATTGCTCTCACTGTCAGAAAATTTCTCCTTATTTCCAGGTTGAATCTCCTTGTTCAGTTTCCATCCATTATTCCTTGTCTGGCCTTCAGGTGCTTTGGAAAATAGGTTGAACCCCTCCTCTCTATGGCAGCCCCTCAGATATTGGAACACTGCTATCATGTCTCCACTGGTCGTTCTCTTCTGCACTCTTTCTAGAGTCAACATCTTTTTTATAATGTGGTGACCAAAACTGGATGCAGTATTCTAGGTGTGGTCTTACTAAGGCTTTATAGAGTGGTATTAGTACCTCACTTGATCTTGATGGAACTCCTCTGTTAAAGCAGTTTAGAATTGCATTGGCTTTTTTGGCTGCCACCGCACACTGTTGGCTCATATTAATTGGTTTTTCCAAGATTCCTCTCACAGTTACTGCTATTAAGCTTGGTTTCACCCAGTCTATATGTGTACTTTTGCTTTTTCTTGCCTAAGTGTAAGACTTTACTTTTCTCTACATTGAATTTCATTTTGTTAGATAGGGCTCAGTGTTCACATCTGTCAAGATCCATCTGGATCTTGAGCCTATCATCTAGGGCAGAGGTCATCAACCTTTCAGACCTAAGGGACCACTAAATTCATAATTTTAAATCCCATGGGCCACTAATATGATCTGCCTAATGACTGGGTGGGTGGGTGTGGCTAGGTGGTCATGTGACTGGGTGGGTGTGGCCAACTCAATGTCACTCACATCGAGAGGCACCTCGCTGGCCTCTACTCGCCCCAACCCTCCCAGCCACTCCTCGCCTGCCTGCCCAGGCTTCTTAGGGCCCCAACACGAAGCAGTTGTTGGAGCTAAGGAGCCACTATGAGAAAGGGTTGGCAAAACAACTCAGTTCAAATTGGATCTGGCTCAGAAGGAGGCTTAGCAGAAATACCTCACTCAGGACTACGAGCATAGGCTTTCCAAGCAGAGGGGAGACCTGTGGGAGTGCAAGGCCAGGTACTGATGCCTGAAGGCTCAGTAGGCTGAGATGGTAAGCCAGTTCCAGGCCATGATGCAGTCCCACTGGAACAAGGCCCTCTGGCTCTTCCCCACCAGGGGTGCTTCCCTCCAGCCTTCGCCCAAAGTCCTACACTAGGAGGCCGAAGCAGACCCCAAGTCGGAATTTCTGCTCCCCCAATACACACAAAAAGACCCCGAAGGGGGACACTCTCTGCAGCAACACAAATGTTCATTGCACGTATCCGGCCCAGGGGCCATAGTTTGAGGACCCCTGATTTAGTGCAATATAAAAAATGCAAATAATTTTTCTGCAGACCACCAAAATTTTCTCGTGGACCACCAGTGGTCCACAGACCACCAGTTGGTGACTGCTGATCTAGGGTGTTAGTCATTCCTGCCAGCTTAGTATCATCCACAAATTTGGTAAGTTCCCTTTCTATTTCATCTAAGTCGTTTATGAAGATATTAAAGAGTACTGGGCCTAAGATGGAACCTTGTGTTACCCCACTGCTTACTTCCCTCCAAGTAGATGTAGTACCATTAAGGACTATTCATTGAGTATGGTTTGTCAGCCAGTTACAAATCCATCTGATGGTGATGCTATCTATCTACCAAGAATTAGGTTGTGGTCTACTTCGTTGAATGCCTTGCTGAAGTCTAAGTATATTATGTCCAAAGTATTTCGCTAGTCTAGTAATTTAGTCACTGTGTTGAAGAATGAAATAAGATTGGTTTGGCATGATCTGTTTTTAACAAACCCATGCTGACTTCCAGTTATTAGTTATTTTCATAAAACTCTACTTGGTAAGTACTAGGTTTTTGTAGAAAGTAAAGCACATATGGAATCCTCAAGTCTATATAACTTAGAATAAATGAAATAACTGAAAATTTTTGGAACTAATCACGCAAGATTATTTTAGCACATTCCTATTTTGTTAAGCTAGAGAGATTTCTGGATGTTTTGACTAAATACTCTCTGTTGATTTTGGGTATAGAGGTAGTCCTTGATTAATGATAGCAATAGGCACTGGAATTTCTGTCATTAAGTTAGGTGGTCCAAAAAGCCCAATGTCACATGACCATGCAGCTTAGTGATAGAAATTTTGGCACTTCTGGCTGAATGAATCACTGTTAAACATTAAGCAAGTATGTCACATGGTCACCATTTGTGACCTTCTGCCTGCTTCCCCATTGACTAAAATATAACAACAACTAAATAGCACAAAAATAGTTAATTAAACACTGTCTTTGCGTTCTCCTTTTTTTTTGCAAGTCCAATATGGTAATTCTAATTAAATGAAAATAATAATTGTAATGCCATGGTTAAAGTATAGCTCAAGGACAAGAAGCTTCAGGTTCAAATTCCCCATTCCTCTCACTTGCTGACTTTACATTAGTTAAGAAAAGAGAGCTATGTATTATATTTCAAGAAGGGCAGAATACAAATCTAACAAATAAATTAATAGCAATAGCTTTACAGCCCTCTCTAAGCAGTTTACAGAATCAGCATATTACCCCCAACAATTTGGGTCCTCATTTTACCCACCTCGGAAGGGTGGAAGGCTGAGTCAACCTTGAGCCTGGTGAGATTTGAATTGCCAAACTGCAGGCAGCCGGCAGTCAGCAGAAGTAGTCTGCAGTACTGCACTCTAACCACTGTGCCACCGCGGCTCATGTTTGATATGTATAATATAAAACATTTAAATATAATGTTAGAGCACAATGGTGAATGAAGACAAAGGTTTACTTTTTTCCTCTCTGTTATAATCTTATGAAAATTAAATCCCCTGATTCCTATTAGCCACAGATGAAAACTTGTGGTTAATAAAGCAGATGTATAACATTTGCACTGAAATGATGGCAGTTGAGGAAACACTCAATTTTATTTTCCCTGTCCCTGTAGCAACTACTGAAAAACAGCCACAACAAAAATGGCTTATGCAAAATTAATGTTGTATCTGTCTGTATCTCAACAAAAGTATTCAAAATGTTTAGGCTTAACAATTTACTTTCATACTTGAATGCACATATTTTGCTTTACACGCCAGTGGCCTCCTACAATTTCTTTTTCAAAAGAAAGACTATTGTTCTAAAAGAAGAAAGATGAATCATAGAAAAGCCAAAAGGAATTAAGAAGTATGACTCAATCTCCTTAATGGGACAGCTGCTATAATAATATTTGACTGGTAATTGTCAAATGCTTCAACAAAGACACAGGATCAAAGCTACATAGGACTAAAGATTGTTTTGGCAATATGAGGAACATGCCACAAGATGTGCTACTCAGAAAAAGCTTCTGTAATTTATGTTTTATAAATGCAAAGGCCTTCCATTCAAATCTCAAACCAGTCCTCTATCCTATTAGTCCATACTTCTTTACCCATTTCATACAAACATTTGTGTAGCAACCCTTTCTTTTAAACAGATATATACTACTTACTTGTAAACTTCATAAACAGATACCTCAATAATACAAAAAACAATTTTAGTGTACTGATGGTATATTGTATACCCTCATATATTTCTTATAATGGACCTTGTTTTGCTACTTTCAAAAGCTACAAGGCCAATTAGCTGTTGTTTTTTTTTTAAAAAACTGTTTTGAGGTTTGCTGTTTAGTTTTTCCAACCTAAGTATTATAGAATTAATCACTAATGTGGAAAACTGACACCTAGGAAATTGCATTATGACACCCAGAGATAATACTTACTTCATCTAACATGCTAAGCTAGGGATTTTCAAACAGTGGACCAGAAAACCCTACAAAATCATAATTTGAGAAGGTTGTTGGGTTTTGGGCAAATTGCACATGTGAGCAGAGCCTTTGCCAAAATTTATCTCTGCTTTGCCTACACAAGTTGATAGCTAGATTACCCAAGGAAAGCTTATAACAAGTAATGACAATTTTGACTTTACTTGCACAATGGAAATAATGAGCAAAGCCAGGAGTATGGTTGGACAGGCCTCTAGTTTTATACCTGCAACCTAACTTGTACTTGTAAAGCTGGATAGCTGTTCTCAGTTTTCTAGACCAGAGGTCTCCAACCTTGGCAACTTTAAGCCTGGCGAACTTCAACTTCCAGAATTCCCCAGCAAGATTTGCAGGTGCGCTGCAAACTGGTTGTAAAGGTAAGTAAAACCCACCCCTGGTACTACTCCAAAAAAAAAAGTGTTGTTATTAGCTAGTTTTAGAAAATACACTTTCCCAAAAATTTCCATAATTTTGGCCACTACTGTAGCTTTTTTTTTTTTCTATTGGAGAGCTGGTCCTGGCTCAACTGATTGATAAGAGCAGGAATATGATAAATCCATACATATTTGCATGAATATATAGACACTTTTATGTATGAGAGAATATAAGAAAAATATGTTATCCTTGCTGAATGACAAATGAATATTTGAAGTCCTATTCAAAAGATAAAGGTTTCCCCTGTCCAGTCATGTCCGAATCTAGAGGATGGTGCTCATCTCCATTTCTTAGCTGAGGGAGTCAGTGTTGTCCAAAGACATTTCCATGGTCATGTGGCCAGCATGACTATTTGACAAGCCGTACGGACCACTGTTACCTTCGCACCAAAGTGGTACCTATTTGCATTTGCATTTGCATACTATCAAACTGCTACATGGGAAAGAGATGGGGCAAGAAATGGGAACCTACCCCATCATGCAACACCCGGGAACGTGGGCTGTCAGCTTTCCAGCTGACAAGCTCAGTGTATTTAACCCTAACCCTTTTCAATTTCACATCAAAAGGCCTTTTCTTTAACACCTACAGTGATATTTAAATGAGCACATACATGCCTGAGAGGGTTTTTTTCTTTGACAGAAGGTAATTACATAAATCTGGTGTCTGCTTGATTAGGCATGGAATATTGTTATGATTTAAGATTCATTACATAAATAGCAGAAGAACTAATACAAAAAGTTTTCTTACTTTTTTGTTTATGAACTAAAGAATAATCATATCTGAGCAGGAATTATAACTGATTTATTTAAAGTGTAGTGATGTGTTAATAATTGTCTTCCTGAAAATGCTAAAAAAATATATAATGTTCAGTTAGAAAGGAGACCCATTTTCACAAGTCAGAACAGATATTAGCCCTATGGAGTTTAAACATGGTGCCAACTGAATTGAAGGGCAATGAAAATAGATGAATGGATGTTAATTCCATGGCACATGTTGCTCTTTTTGTCAGAAAGGAAGTCCAACATGTGACTACCTTTCTATAACAGGCAAATTTTTGCAGTGCCAAGTTTCTACTTCATGGAATGATTAAAGATAGGAAGGCTGATGGCAGAAAACAATATTAAATTTACTGCCGACCATTTACATTAATGCTCCAATCTTAAACTCTCTTACTAGAGAGTCAAATCTTACCAAGTATTTAGGGCACCTGGATGGCCTATACTGAATTACCAGGGGGTAACATAGAGTTAAGAATTCTGTGACTATTTTTTACTGCCCCATAGGGGTAGTTCAAATAGTAGCAGTTCAAGTTAGGTACTCCTAGCTTACTTCTAAACACACATAAGATTCTGAATGGTTTGTTTTTTTATTCATAACTTTTCCCTAAAATATTTTTTACAAGCTTTTTCTTTGATACAGTTCACATGGTTTATTTATACGTAATTGTCTTTTTAAAATCATATCTGGACATATTAAATGTCCAGAAAGGTATTTTCTGAAAGTTGGATTTAGGCTACTTGCAAATTTCATTTTCAAACATGGGACTCTCCAGATGGTTCTGGGACTGGGGCATTTATCAGCTTGGCCTTCCTTACAGGATTGGTCCCCAACAATTCTTATCATGAGGTAATTAATATGAGAATTAGTCAAAGTTGCACAAAAGGCAGGTATTGGACCTTCCAATAGATGGATTTTTGGACTTGGATGAAAATGATATATTTTAAGTACTGAGATTGATCCCCTCTTTAAAAAAATAGTAGTTAAAAAGTATACATTTAAACATTTCAGAAAATTTAGAGTTGAATATAATGTTTTAAATAATACTACAGGAAACGTCTTAAATATAATTTCAGCCACCTAAGAAAAATAAAATACTCCTTTGAAAGTAAAGACGATATAATTGGAAGAAACAAAGGCAAGCAAAAGAATATTTTTGTAGATTATTACCTGGTGAATCATTTAAACTAAAAGCAATTCGGATCCGTTTATCAGCAGGTACCCTTGCTGTGGTGATCATGTGGGCACTCGAACCTATGCGTCTAGTTGTATGTTTCACCTAAAGAATAAAATAGCAAATTTTTATAGGTCATGCAAATTCATTGATGGTGCATATCAGATATGTTCCTATAACATGTTTTAAATTATGTTCAACCAGAGATTTCTATCCAGATTTTTCAACTATTTCTGATGCCCTCTCAGCATATGTTTTCCTTTTCCCTAATGAAATTATGGCCCCATAATACCTTCTTATATTCAAATGCAAAATAGAGAGATTTTAAAATGCAGAAAATGTTTACTTTGATAACAGAGGGTCTATTTAAATATTTGACATACCTGTACTCTACAGAAATGCAAAGCAAATGATAGAATTGTGCTGTGTGTGATAATCATGAGCAAATTTTACTGGCTTATACAAGTCAGTCCCTCCCTCAATGACCTCTGGTGTTTTTTATTTTTTTTACAAAATTAAAGGCAGATGGATCATAGTTTTTTTCTAGATTAGTTCATCATTAGATAGAATAAAGCAGTTGTCTCCAGCAACTGTTAATTAGATTGCTGTATCAAGTGACAGCGGCAGATATAATTCTAATGCTAGCATTTGAATTAAATGGAAGTGCTGATCTCATCAAATTCTGTGTATTATGCTTTTTAAATTTTTGGTCTTCTGTTGATGAATATGTGTTTACTTTAAAAAAAACTATCTGTATGAATCATTGTGCTGATGCAGTTGACTTTTTTTTACTTTAACTCTACTATGGAAGCAAGGATTAAAACAAACCACCATAATTTAGTTTAGCACAAAATGTAATCTGAGTCAATGAATGCATCCTAGCAGCTGTTAAACTGACTTTCACTATAGAATGTGGTAGAATCAAGGGCAGAATGGAATGGGCAATGTGGATGGTATTGATGTAGCTTTTTTTTACATTATGTCTTTTGAGGGAGTGACTTTCTATTTCTTAATACATTTCTGTAGTTTGCATAATGTTCCCAAAAGGGAATAGTATTATGGGCATGCATGTAAATAGATGCAGCTATAATAGATAAACAGGCTAACAGATTGCATGAGAACAATTAACTCATATTAGTTCTGAATGATAGGAGCTTGCTAAACAAAATGCTTATGACATTTCAAACCTACTATATACTATGCAGACAGCTAGCATAGCTTTTCCGGAACACCATTCCAAAAATTAGGTTACTAGGTTAGGCTGATCTGTGGATAAGCTGTGATCAGAGCCTTTAATTCCTATGTAAATTATGCACTTTCATTGAGGTTCATCATGGTTACTTTAATACAAGATGTAGGAAACCACAGAATCACTCTCATGAAGTGAACTATAGTTCACGAAAACACATCCTTTTTAATAAAAAATAATCTTTAAAAAAGCTCCCAAATCCTTCTGATTTGAAGCTACCATATACTAACACCACTTTTTATACAATGTCAGTAGGGTTAATTATAATTCATATGCCAACAGTGATTTATAGTAAAAAAATAACTCTTCTTCCTAACTCCTAACTAGAGCCACACTTTTTATTTTAACTGCTGCTGGACAGTCATGACGTTTTAGGGAAGCTTAAAGATAGTCCTCAATTTATGATTGTTTAACAATGGTTCAGTGTTACAACGGCCTTGAAAGAAAGGATTTACCATCTGTACTTTCATTTATGACTGTCACACTGTCCCATGTTCATGTGATCACAGTTGCAGCACTTGCATTTATGACCAGTTGCAGCAGCCTGTGCTCATGTGATCACAATAGGCAACTTTTTTGCTGATTTCCAGCAAAAAAAACAAACAAAAAAAAACAAACTATTGGAGAAATTGGATTCATGTAATAACCATGTGATTTGCTTAATGACCTTTGTAAAAATTGTCATAAAATTGGGTCAGGTTTACAACCACAACAAGTTACAATGGAAATTCTGGTGTGTGAGAGAGAGAACACACCTGGTAAATGACTTTTTGACTGGCATCACAAGAAACTGACTATCTGGAAATAGCCTAAAGCCTTTCTGCACAGGTCGCTTCAACTGATACTCATTCTTGGCTACACTGTCACAAAATGAATGATAAACCATATGTTGATCCTTACAGATAACCATAGCTTGATAGTTCTTAAAAAAAGTATCTCTGTGTTCTCCTTCCACAGGCATATCCTTCAAACAGATGGGCAGATGCCCAACTATTTCTTCTACACAATCCATTTTCCAGAACTTCTGCTTTTCAAAGAAAGTTATTTAACTTGGTCACAGGTGATGAAGAGAAAGCCTATATAGCATCTTTTGCCTGCCCTCTCTCGATTCAACAAATTGTTGCAAAACGCAAAACAAAATACAACTGGAAACAATGGAGGTAGGAAAATACTATATCATTTACCCACTCATTCTATTGTAATTTTATTTTGAAAGTGGTAATGAACTTGTAAAGTGATGGCAGTACACTCTTCCAGTTTTAATTTCTAAACAAAATTCAGTCCAGTCAGACAGATGGAAAGAGATAAACTGTACATGCAACGGAGTGAGTTTATATTGCAGCCTTTACACCATATCTGATGCTTTGAAATCCAGCCTGGTCTGAAACATCTACTTATTTATTTTACAAAACTATATTCTGCAGTGCTTCCAACAAAGTAAACCTAAAGGGAGACTGATCATGTAATGATTGTCTCCAAACCTTGCAGCCTTCTGAAGCAGCAGCACCCTTGTCTGAAGACCATAGCTCCCAGACCACCATTATGAAAGAACTTTTCTACAGGGTAGGCAGACTCCCAGCTGTTTAATGATTTATACCAAGCACACTGAATTTAATCTGGAAATCAGTTGGGAGCCAATGCAGCTTAGGCAGAGTAGATAAAATATGCTCTCACCAAGACGTACCTGAGAAGAGTCTTGCTGCTGCATTTTGAATCTGCTGTAATTTCCCAATCTCTTTTAAGACATCCCCATGGGACACTTTGCTATAATTGTAATGGCAAATGACTAGAGCAAATATCACAGTTGCCAGATCAGGCAGCTCCAGGAACACTCCAACCACATAAGACAAGAAGCACTTCGAAAGTGGTGAGGTTTCCTGGATCTAAAAAGAATGGGGTTGAAAAATTACACTTTTACCTTGATGTCAAGATGTACTGTTTTCCAGGAAAGGAGAAGGATATGGAAAAGACCAAATCTTATACCCCAAGTTATTTCTTGGGAGGGGAGGGGAGGGGAGGAAGAGTTTTTTAGATACAATTTAAAATTGTAACAATTTAATCTTAGTTTAAACTTGTCTTGGAAACTGTGTCATACAGACAATTGGTACTGGTATAATTGTTGTGTACAATAAATCTTAGATATATTACCGTATGTATTGCTCCTATCACTGAATATCAAGTATGCTTTTTTATCCATAAGTGTGCAAGTTTTTTGTCCATTTGGAAAAACTATGCTAAGTAGGCCACTGCAATTTCACTGGTGTCAGAATATAATCGTGTGTATAATCGTGTGTGGCTTTCTCTATTGTTTTGATAGAATAAGTCTAAAAAAAATCTCAATAGCCAAAAATGATATTGCATAATTAGAGTTTTCTGTATTCCTTTTCAGCTCAGATAAGATAGCTATTGTTATAGTAACAGATAACTCTTCATGCAGCAAGATTCTATCCTTCCAAGGTCTGTAAAATGAGAACCCAGATTATTGGGGGCAATATGCTGACTTTCTAAACCACTTAGAAGGGCTATAAAGCACTATAAACTGGTATACAAGTCTAAGTGCTATAGCTATACAGGTAAAAGTATAAAACAGAATTAAAACTGGTTTATTGGTGAGATGTAAACTGAATAAAAATTGAGCATGACATCTTTTAACTTATTGATCAGTGTATATCTAATTTCCAATTTACCTTGCATCTGATTATGAAAATAATAATAATAATTAACTGTATACTTAATCCAGGAATCTTTGTCATTCATTTCAGGATAATATACTAATGTAATTTGTAGGTAGTGGAGAACACTAATACATTTGACATTTTTAACTACATTAATCATCTCAAAGTTTATAATAAACTACTCCATAGTATAACTCCATAGTATAATGGAATACATATTGTATTGCCTCAAGCTAAACTTTTTTGCGCCTAACAAATAACAAGTGGTAAAATGCTTTTAAAATAGCTTGCTGATGTCCCCCCTTTTTTTCAAAATACTGAAGGCAACTATACTTAAGTTGCAAAAATTCGGGCTGATGCAAGATGGAAAGAAAGAATGTTCTATATCTCTTTGTGCTACTAGTTGGTTTCTGAACTTTTGCTGCCCATGTATGTTAGGTACTGGAATTACCTAAATCAGACAAAGATGCTAATAAAACAGTATAAGATCCTGTTGATTCTGAAAACAGTTTGACAAAATTTTCTACTTTGCTAGCCTTGCAAATTAAATAAAATTCAAATAAATATGTGAATTATGTCATACTTTAGATAAAATTATATAAACAAAATTTGGATTAACAGTCTTTATCCAAAATACAGTACTAGACCTCAAATTGTAAGAAGAAAACCTCATATATCATGTTTAGATTAGAGAAGTAAAATTCTGTTTTGCTGTTCTATTCAGTGAATACAAAATCTAGTTTATTATGACTTCATATCCCAGATGGAAGCTTCAGAGATGCTACAAATGTAGTCTCTAATTTATTCCATTAATTCTGTGGTTTATCAAAAAGTTAAAAAAAACCATGAAAGTACTACATAATAAAAACACATGAACTCTATCTTTAATTACATTGCTTCTTAGAAAAGATTGTGCTATTAAATGTTTTTTAAAAATACAAAAATTTTAGCCGGAAACTTGAAATAAATTGTACATTTTTTTCTTTTAATAAAAGCCATAAAAGGATTTTCAAACATCCAGTTTTAAGCTTTCCCGAGAGATCTGTACAGTACAGATTTATTTTTCTCCAATATATATATTATACATATATCCAAGAGGTATTCCTCTTAGAAAAATAAAGCAAAAGGAAACGTAGAAAGAACAGAGTGAAGATATAATGTGCATGTATCATCTAAAATGAGGGACTAAATAAAACTGCTTCAAGCATACACCTTGATCTTTTCTTTTGTGTAAGACAGAAAGCTTTGATTGTTGTATTCTATGTCTGAAACAGTCATCTAGGAAACGGCTCTTTAGTTGGCTTATCTGTGAGTCTGCATGCACTTTGCTTATATCTAAAAAACTTCAGCTCCCAAACCCAAGTGTGGTTACAACTCAATCAGTTAGTCCGGTTTTCACACCTGTTGCCTTACCTCACTTAGTGGTGTCTGCACTTGTATAAATCCAGGGCCAGCCTCTGCTTTGACTTGTTGTTGCCTTTATGGAGTAAAGATTCAGGAAAAGAAAAGGCTGCACCTGCTACATAGCAGTGAACTGACAAGGTCTGAGAAGTTGAAACAGCTGTCAGGACAACATGCTGCTACCTGCACTTCCCATAGGCTTTTTACGCCCTCAGGACCACCCTTTTCTGTTTTCCGTTCCAATTCCACTGTCCCTTCCCTTCCCTGCAATGAAAGATTACAGCATTGTCATGCTTCCTC
>JANHZT010002214.1:153259-163724 GCA_032468215.1 Stegonotus admiraltiensis | reverse complement strand
TTTGTCTGAAGTGGTGTAGGGTTTCCTGCCTAAGCAGGGGGTTGGACTAGAAGACCTCCAAGGTCCTTTCCAACTGTATTATTCTATTCTACTCAAAGAGTAAAAAAGAAAATATGTCCTTGATCTTATTCTGCCTATCAGAGAATAAAACTGCACCTAATAGAGGTTCCTATTTGCATGTAAAAAAATCCCACTCTGGCATGTCAAGAAAAGCATCAGGTAGGAAGTAATGTGAACAATGTTTATCTTGTATAAGTAATAAAATGCAGCCACTATCCTGAGTATGACACAGGCATTAGCAGAATCTAGCTGACTGGAATTCAGATGGAAATTTGAAAAAACATTCTAAAAGAAGACAATTGTCCAGAATTTATACATTGCTGTCAACGAAATTACATGAACATATCTTGGTAAACCCCAGGAATCATACATAACTGGAGTCTACATAGAGTCAGAGAGACTATGCTGGATTAGATTGAGCAAGAATCCTATGGCATTTAAATAAAACAAAGAGGCTTGACAGCATAGCACTCAAGTGACCAAATGACCATCATGACATCACAATTCAAATCCCTGGACTTCCATTCAGGGACAATTCAAATCCCTGGATTGAAAAGGGCAGGATTTGCATTGTGTTATTACTCCGTGCATATCATTGCTGTCAAGCTTCAAAGGTGCTTTTGCTATTGCAACTATTATTGCTTTTCCGCTTGCCAAAGAACTATGGGGGAAGGGAGACATGAGACATAGAAAGCAGGTCCAGATATCAAGGTGTCAACGTGAGAACCAAGGGCATTTCAGCAGGTGTTTACCAGAGCTAAAAGGCTTTCTCACAACAATACGAGGAGTCTCCATTGGACAATGTGACCTGGTCTAATTGGGGACAGGGAGAACCTGAACTTTAACTATATAGGTTTGCACAGAAATTGTTAGATCTGGTTTTGCTTCATTCATGCCGAAGTGATGTACTCAATAAAGTTTTGCATTAAGAGATCAGATTGTCTCCATTGTGCTTGCTTAGGCTTGTTTCTTAATCATTGTGGTTATTTGCACAGACTCATGTTTTATAGAGTCAATAAAGAGAACTTGATTGAATAAATAAACAGATATGCATATAAACGCAATTCATCTTGAAAATCAGAATTATGTACTTAAAGACAGAAGCAGAGGGAAAGGGAAGAGGCATGAAAGCATTAACATGTTAGGGATAGGAAAGATATTAAGAGAGGATATGTGAATAGAGATTAAATAAAACGTTCAATTAAAAGATGAAATAAGAGACTTTTTTGACATAAATTTTTTGAGCTGAAGAGAGAGGCTAATGGACCTCAGTGAAAAGAAACATGCCTTCTTTGGCATAAATGCTCTCAAAAACATTTGTTTCAGGAATACAAATTAATATTTTTGTCAGATGAGAAATGTATTCTTTTGCTCAATTGCTAGCCTAAATATGAGCTTCTTTCAAACAAACTCTGCAAATAATTACATTTGTCATTTGCCTTTCCCTGATATAATTGGGGAATCAATAGCGAATAAAAGGTAGTTCTTGGCTTAGAACCACAGTTGAGCCCAAAATTTCCACTGCTAAGCAAGGCAGTTGTTAAGTGAGCTTTGCCCCATTTTACGACCTTTTAGTCACAGTTGTTAAGCAAATCATGTGGTTGTTAAGCTAATCAGGCTTGCCTCGTTGTCTTTGCTTGTCAGAAGCCAGCTGGGAAAGTTATAAATTGTGATTACCTGATACCCTGAGATCAGTGCAACAGTTATAAAAACATGCTGGTCTCCAAGTGCCCAAATTTTGATCACATGATCACGGAGATGGTCTTATAACTGTAAAAAACGGTCATAAATCACTTTTTCCAGTGCCATTGTAATTTTGAATGGTCACAAAACTAATGGTTGTAAGGACTACCTGTATCTGTTTCTCAGGGTTGAATTATTGCTCTCTGAGCTTGGTTGTTTTCTTGCAGACATTTCATTAGCAAACTAAGAAATATCATCAATACACGGTGCATAGTTAGAATTTATGTATCACTTCAGATATTGAAAAAGGAGTTCGGGTTGTCTATGGAAATTCTCAGCCATCCAGGTCATGGTTGTGCCAAAGGTGCTTTTTCAAAATGCAACTGGACTTTGTTTTTCCTTTTGGAAAGGCCCAGTTGGGATAGCCGTAAGTTCTAAGGCTTCCTTGATGTGTTTTAGTTCTTCTTTTTCATCCTTGCTGGTAAGCAAACTTTCAACCTGGTTGTGTTGGGTTCTGATCAGCCCCATTTTGTGTTCCAGTGGGCGTAATGAGGTGTATGAGGCATTATATTATATTAACAATGACATTAACACCAGAGGTGTTAACATCATCCGTTCTGACCGGTTCTGAAGAACCAGTAGCAGAAATTTTGAGTAGTTCGGAGAACCGGCAAATAGTACCTCTGACTGGCCCCACCCCCATCTATTCACTGCCTCCCGAGTCCCAGCTGATGAAGTCCCAGCTCATCAGCTGGGTCTTTTTTTGTTGCCCTGCACATGGATCTGGAAAACAGGTTAGTGGGGTGGGGAGGGAATAGAGATTTTACAGTATCCTTTCCCTGGAGTGGAGTGGAAATGGAGATTTTGCAGCATCCTTCCCCTGCCATGCCCAGCAAGCCATGCCCAGCAAGCCATGCCACACCCATTAAACCACACCCACAGAACCAGTAGTATAAAAATGTGAAACCCACCACTGATTAACACTAATGATAAGATACAAGCACAGAACTAAAGCTAACTGTATGAGTCGTGTTCTCCAGCTCATTGCATGCAGGGGTTTTGGTAGCCTGTATGAAAAGTGTTTCACACTCCCTGATATACTGTAATATGATTGCAGAAAACCAATACCAATTGAATTGGGTTTTGCTTCGGGGCCTGGATAATCAGAAGCCACCTTTATCCTTTTTATCCGCAGATGGGTGCACTTTGCTTTTGTCACTGTCATACAAAGCTGCTGTAAGGATTAGTAGGTCACTTTTGTGAAGGTAGTGCCTTTATCCCTACATTGAAAGATCAGCAGCGTTGACTGTTTCAAAGCTTTTCCCAAGTAATCTCATACGACAGTTGTTGTCTCTTGGGAAAGCTAAAATGACTTGCATTTTAGACATACTGCTTGCCTTGCATTGAAATGGACCTGAACTTATAAGAAATACAAAAAGTTTCCCTTCTTTGATTGTTAAAGATGCTGGAAGAATCATCTCATGAAAGGAAAATTATATTAGGATGTTTAGGGAGCAAGAGCTTGAATTGCAAGCAATAAAGCTGCATTACCAATAACACAGCAAGCATTCCACTTTAGAAAATCTGTTCCAAAAACAGATATTTCACCAGGTGTTCTAATTCATATTTTTCAGTGTGGGTTTATAGAACCCCATTAGCAGAGAGCTGATACATATATCAAAATTAAAGAAACAACCTGGGATTGAGAAAAAAAATTGGAATGATGCTAATGAATTGGGAAAAAATGGGGAGATAAATTTAGTTCCCTGCTTTCATAGTTGAAAAGCAGAATAACAGAATTTGAAAAGATATTATAAAACAACAAGACGTACAAATTTCTAGATTTCTGTCATCTTTTCACATATATCCCTCTCTTGGAAGCTAAGGATAGGTTTGTGGAAGCCTAGCATAGTATTTAGCCCCTAGCAGGATTGCTATCTTTTATCCAATGTATCATCTCATTCCTTTTATGCTTCACTTGCACTTATCATTTATTGTTGAACAATAGTTTCATGGAATAGTCTCAGATCTGCATCAGATCAGGATGATCTCAAATAAATGATATGTGAAGTATAGATTTGTAGCATCAGAGCTAACGATTAGCATAATACCTTTCAGGATAGGCTGACACTGTAGCCAACACTACCAATTTTACTTGCTAAATATAAGGGTTTCAGGCTGTGAACTATTCAAAATCATTTATACTTTACACTTTCATCAAAAGAACAAAATTCTTCTCTATACGTGTCTAACCAGGCAATATCCTCCATAAGGATCTTGGGCGGGAGGGAATATATATTTTGGGTATTTTTTCTCTTGGATGCACTGAGAGCAGGTTGTAAGAAATAATTTTAAATAAATGCTTGTTATTTAAATAAATAACAAAAAAATATAAACAAAAGTAATACCACAGGCTATCTGAAAAATAGATTAGTCCTGGAACTGATGGATAGCCAAAAATACTTGAGTAAAAAGAAAGTCTTCATAGGTTGTTGCAAAGAAGATGATGCTGAGGCCAACTGAACATTCTCAAGAAGAAAATTCCATGATTCACATGTTTGCCATTGAAAAAGTCCATTCTTAACTGAACTGAATCACCCTCTGGAACCATGGGCAGAATGTCTTCACCAGATGATCTTAGTGCCTGAGTTGGAAGATATTGGGACAGGCAATAATTTAAGGACTTGACTTCTAAGCTGCTTGTAGCTTTATAAACTAATATCAGTTTCTGAAATTGGACTTGCTAACCTGCAGATTCCCAGTATAGTGTGTGGGAGGGGTTTCAGAATAAATGGCTCCATTTAGTTACCCCATTACCCAAATTAGACAGCTGTGCTCTCCTGTAGAACAGAAAAGGGTATTAATAAATGGATGATAATTGTTCAGATTATTAATTGGCATGTCGTGAGAATGGCTGATGGACAGATTTCCGGTATGGAGAATTAGTGTAGGGAAAGCACCTCAGAGGGAGACCACAGCTGCGATATAAGGATATCTCCAAGAGGGACCTAAAGGCCCTGGGAATGGACATTAACAACTGGGAAACCTTGACCTCCGATCATTCAGCTTGGAGGCTAAAGATGCAGCATGGCCTTGTCCAATTCGAAGAGACATTTGTTTGGCAGGCTGAGGCAAAGAGGCAGTCCTGGAACCAGCAAAATCTGGGGGCTGGGCAGGGGACAGAATGTATCTGCTCTCAGTGTGGAAGGGATTGCCATTCTCGAATTGGCCTTTTTAGTCACGCTAGATGCTGTTTTAGGACCTCTTTTCAGAGCACGATACCATAGTCTTTTGAAACTGAAGTATGCCAATGTGCAATTGTTCAGAACTTAAGGATCTAGGAAGCCTCACTTCAAGGTAATGCTCATTGGCCATTCCAAATAATCCTATCCTACATTTAATAGGATCCCTAGCAGTGCTATGGTTAAAATGGAGTATTGCAGGATAACTCTGCCCACTGCCAGGAGTTTGATCCTGACAGGCTGAAGATTGACTTAACCTCTCATCCTTCTGAGGTCAATAAAACGAGGACCCAGATTATTGGGAACAATATGCTGACTCTGTAAACCACTTAGAGAGGTCCGTAAAGAGCTGCAGGGTGGTATATAAGTTTAAGTGCTATTGCTATCGTTATTAGTGATTTGATTTCAGAGAACAGAGATGCTTGCTGCAAGTGGGTTCATGAAAATTGTAGGTCATAGTTATCCACATTAAATTATGAAAACATATCTGAAAACAACGCTATAAAGCACTGCACACCAGAACAACTAGACACAAGAACAGTTTTTCCCCGAAAGCCATCACTCTGCTAAACAAATAGTTCCCTCAACACTGTCAAACTAGTTATTAAGTCTGCATTACTATTAATCTTCTCATCATTCCTATCACCCATCTCCTCCCATTTATGACTGTATGACTGTAACCTTGCTGCTGGTATCCTTACTATTTATATTGACTGTTTCATAATATGATTTGATTGTTTATTTGTTCCCTTTGACTATGATTAAGTGTTGTACCTTGTGATTCTTGATGAATGTATCTTTTCTTTTATGTACGCTGAGAGTGTATGCACCAAGACAAATTCCTTGTGTGTCCAATCACACTTCCAATAAAGAATTATGTTCTGTTCTGTTCTGTTCTGTTCTATATGACTCTGAAGTATAAAAATAAAATTGTAAATGTAGTCATTCAATCCATTTAAAAAGCATGAGCAGAGTAGCTATTTTAGAAAAAAGTTAACTACAAAATAAAGCATGAAATTGTGAATTCACATATATTGAAAAGTTTCAGACTATTTCAGAAAGCCTCCACAAACAGAATGGACTTCTTCTTTGCTTTTGATTTCTAATTTTATACGATAAATATTAAATATTTATGAAAACTTTAACCTCATGAAATTACTGTATCTTGGATAATGTCTATTAAAGTCAACAAAAATTATTTGAGGTGTACAGCCAAATTATTATGATATAGTGCTAGTTTAGGTGTTGTAAAATCACAAGCCTGATATGTTTTCAGCAGCATAATGCATAATGTGCTTTAATTTGTGTTGTTTATTTGGAATCCATAAAATATTTACCCATTCAAGTCTTTAAAACTCAGGTAGTAACAGAACTGGTACTTAGATAAATCAGTCACTTTAGCAACAGGTCATAGAACTTCTCTTGAATCATAAAAATGGTATTTTAACCAAGAGTGCTAAATATCACACGCCATTTATTCTATGTTCAAAACAGAATTCTACAGAACTGTGATAATCTTACTCAATGACTAGAACAAAGTTACATTTCATTCCAAATGGATGACAGTAACAACCAGTATATAGAGAAATTATATGTATCCTTATTTAATGCATGTAACAACATTATTACACAAATGATGTAACTACATTTTACTTATTGAACTAAAACTATTTTTCATCAAGGTCTACCAAATCAAGATGTCACTGTATTTGTAATATTAATAACCAGGTTAGAGAAAGTAAATGTAAATATAGAGCACACTGAAAATAATTTGCAGCACATAAAATACAAGTTAATATCATGGTTTGTTGTCTACTCACTGAACTTGATAACTAATTTGTGATTCTTATTTCTTGGCTATATTCTCTGCTGTCACAGACTATTCTAAATCATTCTGAATTATCTACAGTAATCTTTTATAAGTTTGGTACACTAAGAATGCAAATTATTAATTCCTTTGAAAACATGGTATCTATTTTACAATTGACTGGATAACTTAGAACGTAGAAGAGCAAAATAGGAAATAGTAAATCAATAAAACACAACGAAGCACTTATGAACTAGAGGAAAATACAGTATGTTTTAGCCATAAAATGAAAGTCAAAGAAAGCAAAAACAGAAATCACAGAAGTGCTTTGAAGAGAAGATAACATATTTTGATGGCAAGCAATAAATTAGAGTTTCCACAATTTTATAGATTCTTTCATACCAATTTATGTAACTTGTATAGCATTGGGACTAATTAGGGCCTATTTTACTCCTCTGTGCTTGCCAATAGTGCTTTCAAATTCATTTTGGATATTTTCTGTCTAGGGTCAATTCCTCCTGTTTGTTGTTGTACAGGTGTGTCAAAGGAAAAGGTTTCATCAGTCTTCATTTGCTCTGTTTATGCTGCAGCCCATATGCATACCTTCCCTGAGGATTAATCTTAATCTCTAAATCAAGTCTCAGTGCAAAATATAATTTAGGATAAGGTTATCAAGCTAAAAATCATATCACAAGTACTATTTAGTTTTAATCTAACAGTTTATTGCATGCTATTTACAGATTACATTATACTATATGTATATTTTATTAATACATTTAAATCCTATCTTTTCTCTGGTTGTTCAAGGACTGAGCATTTTATTCTTACAGTTAGCTAAGTTGTGGGCTAAGGGATAATGACTTATCCAAAGTTACCCAATGAATTCCATTATCAGATAAGCATTTGAACTTAGGTCTTCCTGGCCCCAGCCTTACACTTAACCACTAACCGCAGTGCCTCTTTAAAATTGGCTTCTAAGCCAATTTTGATGAACAAAATCATCGCCAAAAGCAAATTAGGTCCTTTTTCTACATAGACAATTGAATGTTGAAGCTGAGTTCACTTTTCTTACCTTCCAGGGAGATGCCTATTCACTGAATGTAAATAATTATGATACTGATAGGTTTTGCATAAAATGTAAACAGCCAAACTCTATCAACAGTTGGGAAAGGTGTGTGTAAATTCCAAATAGCCCTGAAATAATCTTTGATTAAAGTAGCATCCTCTTCTCAGTCATACCATATGAAGAATCAATCAGATATGGAGCAACTTCCAAAATCATCCCAGTTTTCCAAGAAAAAAATCCAGTTGCAGAGTGAATGAAAGTGTAGATCTTTCAATTACACAACTCATTGTTAAAGGCTGTGTACTAAACACAGCACACGTCTCCCAAACACTTATTGGCTACAGGTCCAAAGCATGCCTACTGCTATTTGTCTGGGCAATTTCTTATGTGTCTGTGTTATCTTTATTTTATTTAGTTTTGATATTTTTACCTTTATAAGATCCATGCTTCCTGAAATATAGCTAGATATTTCTTATTTTGCCAGGGCTAGATAATACAATACATAAATATTGTGTTTCTTTCAAATACTTCATAATTTTAAAACACTTTGTAACAAAATGCTGTGCAAGTTTACTTATTAAAGTATTAAAGTCCTACAGAGGCTTTTCCAAAAAAACAAAAAACAAAACTAGAACTGTCATTTTTAAAAAATCATAATTTGATGTTTTCTCACTGCAGTTTTATTTTCTGATTTCATGCCAATGCCCATTTTCTCTCATTAAGTCTTTAAAAACTCTAGTAAACATCAATATCACGCTATCTATTATTATTAAATCTTTCATTAATAAAAATAATGTCCTCATGGATGAGAAGATTCATCAAAATATTACATCAAGAATAATTGACCATTTATACAGAAAATTCAACTCATTTATTTTAATACATTGATGAACGATATTTTGCCCTTCTTGGAGGAATTCAAACATCTATCTGGGTTTATGCATACACTGTTTTATTTCAAAAGCTTATATGCTTTCTGACATTTAAGATACCTGCCAGTCATGTTTCACAAGGTTGAGAGATCTGGGCTACAATCTCCAACTGACAGCCTTACCATTTTGTAAGATGTGCCCAGCCCGTGGTCCCAGAATATTGTTGTGCTCTGCAGGGACAACCACAAGTCATTACTAATTTGTAATTTTTGATGTAATACAAGAGGAACATTATTAAATAGATGTGAGCAATCTCTACACACATTTTAGGAGCTTTTATGTCAGTGTTGACTCCTGCAGTTAAGATTTTGGAAGTGGTTTGCCATTACCTTCTTCCTGAAGCAGAGAGAAAGTAACTGGCCCAAGCTAGCTAGCTTTGTGTCTAACATGAATTTAGAATTCACAGTCTCTAAAACAGGTTCTTATACACTTTGACAATATTAAGTGTAAATGAAATCAAATTTATTTTTTGGTCCAGCTATGCCAGGGGTGAAATGCTCCCGGTTCAGACCAGATCGCCTGATCCGGTAGCAATGGCTGCGGGTGGTTCGGAAAACCAGTAGCAAAAATCCCTGCCCCGCCCCCCATACCCAGCTGAGCTGTGCAATCATCAGAGGCTTTTTTAAAAAAATTAAAAGCATTTTTTCTACAATCTCTTTAGCCGAAAAATGCTTTTAAAAGTTAAAAGAAAAAGCCTCTGATGATACCGTGGCTTAGCTGGGATCGTCAGAGGCTTTGAAAAGCATTTTTTCTACAACCTCTTCAGCCGAAGAGGGGGTAGAAAAAATGCTTTTAAAGCCTCTGACGATCCCACCTGAGTTGCCTGATCAGCCGAGGGGTTTAAAAGCATTTTTTTTCAATCTCTTCGGCCCAAGAGGTTGTAGAAAAAAATGGTTTTAAAAGTAAAAAAAAAAAAGTTGGCCACACCCAACCAGTCACATTACCCCTCCACCAAGCCATGGCCACAGAACCAGTAGTAACAAATTTTACATTTCACCACTGAGCTATGCCCATCCTCACCTGCCTTGCAAACTTGTGAACCTCTATTCTAAATCCTATACGGGGCAAGGTTGTAACTTTGGATGTTGAAGACTTTTTTAAAAAAACAACATTAGATCTGCTGTTGCAAATGGAGATCTTGATCATGGGGCACTTGGCAGCCAGTTGTAACTGCAAGTAAGTTGCCAAGCATCTATATCACTATCACATAACCACAAAGGTACTGGAACAGCCAGAACTCTGAGGGCCAGACATAATCATCATTCATTCAGCCTTCTGGTAACTGGCAACAGTCAATGACTGAATATTTGTAGGTCAAGAATGATCATATTTATATATGTCAGCCCTTGGAGAGGCGCCAGGTTAGTTCCACAAGTTATACTAGAACTATGTATTATTGAAATAAGTTTCAAATTTGGTAACTTCAAATTATGGGACTTCAACTCCCAGAATTGCCAGCCTGTATCAAACAGAATGTATGAAGGGATGTATTAAGGGATGAATGTATGAAGGGATGCCATAGCTCAGTGGCTAAGATACTGAGACGGTTGATCGAAAGGTCGGCAATTCAGCAGTTTGAATCCCTAGTGCCACATAATGGGGTGAGCTCCCGTTACTTGTCTCAGCTTCTGCCAACCTAGCAGTTCGAAAGCATGTAAAAAATGCAAGTAGAAAA